>PVLA01000441.1:0-76181 GCA_004027455.1 Hydrochoerus hydrochaeris | reverse complement strand
TAAAGTGCTCTAGAGGATATGGCTGCATGTATGTTTGAGTGTGTAGGATTGATAACCATGTTGCTAAGTTGTTACTGGATCATTGAACGTCTTTGCAGTCTCACTGTTTGAATGTACACTTTGTATGGTTTAATTTTGTAACTTTAACAACTAGGTCTAAGAAGACAGTATGTAATTTGTCAACTAGTGATTTCTTGCTGCTTTTTTTCTCTGGGATTCTGTGTTGTTTCTACCCTTTTTCTGTTTTGCTTTTTTTTTTTTCTTTAAAAAAAAAAAAAAGACATGACCAGTACATGTCCTGTATTTGGAATCCACAGACTTTCATACCTGAAATTCTATTTGGTCAGTCAGAAGCTCTAGTTTCTATGTCAGTAATCAATAACCAAAATCCCCTAGAATCAAGTAACTTGTCAATTCCTTGTTTAATCAGAATTTTAGGAAGGATTAAATCTGTAATGAATCCCTGTAAATTTGCCTTCCATCTTCTCCATGGTGATGACAGTCTGGCATATGTATACCCACATTTGCTTCTCAGTAGGAGAGCGTATTTGACATTTCAAAGACTACAAATATGATCTGGGAAATAAACACTGCTGTAGTAATTTTGATGGTTGATCATCTGTTTAATGTAATGTCAGTTAACTTTGAGGCTGTAAATTAGGCTGACTTGATTTGTTATCAGTTTTCAATGCTGTTTAGCATCCTGAACAAAAAAGCAAAGCAAAACAGAAAACCTCCATCAGATCCAGGGAGGATGAAGCCTAAGGATGAGTTTTTATCTTTATGAGAACTGTCAAGTGTTTTCCAGCATCAGAATGTAGGTTGCTTTGATTAAGTCTAAGACACAAAAGACGTTTTATGTTTTTAGGTTTAAGGAAATGATATTCTAGCAAAGAATCTATTACCTCATTCTTCATCACACTGTTGATGAGCTTCTATTTATCAGTAGAACCAAGTCCTGTCTTTTAGATTATACTGATTCATAAAAATGCTTTTCTGTGGAATTCTGTCCATCGGTGTGTGATAAGTTTTGTGTTTGCATAACATTATTGCCTTTGTTAATTTTTTTTTAAACTGAGTGCTTTAAAATTATACTGACCTAATTTGGATTTGAAGTTTTTCTTATATTTCATATCCTGATAATGTGGACAATTTGTATGGTTTAAAAGAAGTTTTATGTACCGAATTTCTTCTTTTGAGAGTAAAGTTAAAATTTCAGAATCTCACATGTGACACAAATCTGAGAAATTCTAGCAATCCCCTCTTAAACTCAAGAAATACTGAGTGTTGCTATAATCACTTTGATGACCACCTTCCTGCCCTGTACTGTTAAGAGAATGTGTTTATAGATGGTTAGAATCCAAGGACAGGGTGGAGGAGTATAATGGTTGGAAAATAAAATTAATTTCAAAAAGTCATTTCCTATTTTTATCAACAGAACACATATATCATTTAGAACAAGAAGGCTTTTCCTGAAGGGAGGAGTACAGTGAAAATTCCAGCCTCTATCTTGTCCTTCCCTGTTCCTTAGTCTGACTGCCCACAGCTCTCTCTCTTTTAGTTGTTTCTCATGGTCTCCACCTCTGTATTTCTATTTTTAAATATTAATATTGTTTTTAGTCTAGTCTCTTAGCAGTTTCTCATAGAATATCAAGAAAACAAATATGTTTAAAGGATGACTATTATGTACTTAGAATAAAGGGGAAAAAAAAGTTTAATTGTAGCACCTGGCTAAGCTGATCCCCTTTTAGAAGAGTGTAAGATAATGTACTGATGTCCTCTTAGAAGGCCATAACTTATCCATAAAGTTCTTTCTTTCTAATGTTTTATTAGTACGCATTTGCACTGCATAATGATTATATTCCTCGTGGGGAGTTGTTATCTGTGTAACATATCTTAATTCTGTTTGAAACCTTCCCCTCCTTTCTCTCCACTCTCCTTCAATCTCTTGCCCCCCTTCTTCTTGTAAAAGATTTATCTCCCTATTTCATATCATCTTTTATTTTACTCTTTATTTGTATTTTGGATTTCTCATATAAAGAAACCATGTGATATTTAAGCTTGTGTGTTTGATATATTTCACTTAATGTCATCTCAAGGTACATTCATTTTCCAGCAAATGCTCAAGTTTATCTTTCTTTATGGCATAGTAGTACTCTGTTGCATATAAATATCACACTTTATTCATTCATCTGTTGATAGGCATGTAGGCTGCTTCCAAGATTTGGTTGTTATAAACATGGGTATGCATGCATCACTATAATGCAATATCATTAAATATTTCAGGAAGATACCTAGAAGGAGAATAGCTGGATTAAATGGAATCTCTGTATTTCTAGGTAATATGCTTTCATGACTATTTGTTGAAATTGAAGCAATCACTTTATATTGATTTATCAATTTTAGAAATATCCACTGACTTGTTATCATGTTAGATGAAGATATAGTTCTCTTGAACTGTCTTTCCCCATATAAATATAGTTATATCATTGTCGTTCAATATAGTTATGTCATAATTTTTTCATAGTCATGTAAGGCTTTTATTTAAAGGCAAAGGATATGGTAAATTAACAAAAAGAGTGCAGGCTTGTTTGGAAGGTTTGGGAGACACCCAGGCACAAGACCTTTGGGATCCTTCTTCACAAATGGGCATGTTTCATCTCTACTTGAAACACCAAGCTCATGTGTGATCCATCTCCAGCTTCAGCTGTTCTCTCACAAGAACCGTTTGCATTGCTTAAAAACAATAGAGGGGGCTACAGTATTATCCTAGCCAGCTCTGTATGTATCAATACACAGATTTAGGGCAAGGTTTAGCCAACATGGAGACAAATGGTCTTCTTTCAAAGAGAGTGAACTGGTGGTCCTCCACAGCAACCATACTTCATACTTCACATTTTAAATTTTGATCTTTTTCTAGGCTAGTGTCAACCACAAAATCACAAGGGTAAACAGCTTCTACACTACAGTGTACTGCATTGCTAAAGCATGATGACCACTTAGGTGCCTTAACTGTGTTTTTGATTTTATGGTATTTTCAACTTCTGGTTGATTTATTGGGATGCAACTCCACCATTAGTTGAGTAGCATGTAATGTAATTTATGAAAAAGGGTGCAGGAAAATGAAATGACTTGGAGAGTTGTATGTTAAAAATATCTTTTATTCTACTCTCACACCTGACTAATGATTTGAGTGTAAAATAGGAGTTTGAAAGTATTTATTTCTTATCACTGGGGTCCTTTTATTGTTTTGGATTCTTATTGTCCTTTTCCATCTAGAGACTTGTTTTGCATTTCTGAGAAATACTTTTGATTATTGCTTTGATAATTTCCTCCTCTGCACTGTCTCCTGTCAGAGCTTTATTGGGGCCTCCTGGACTGATCACATCATTTTAAAAAAACTGTGCTGTTCTATTAGCGATCATGTTGAACTTCATCTTTATTGTTTGAATATTACTACACCTTTATCTTTCAGTCCAACCAGACTTTAATTAAGTACTTACAGTTTTCATCTTCCAGGATGATTCTGTGTGATGTGTCTCCTCTTCACTTTTCTAGTAAATAACATTTGCTAAGAACCAAAATGTTAATGGAAGTGTTAATTTAATAGAGGAAAACTCCTCCTTTCATTCCTTTGAGAATTCTCCTAGTCTCACTTTTTTCTTTTATCCCTTCCTTACCTTCTTTCTGTATTCTTCTGTACCTGGTAAGTTCTCTGTTTGGTCCCCCTATTTGTTTTGTATTCTAGGTTTCATTCTAGACATTTTTCTGTTATGTGCCCTTCTTCTGTATGGTTTTATTTTGGAATTCAGTGAACTGAAAAGTTAATTGAAAGAAACTTCAGAGTGTCTAGGCTTGCCAAGTGTCTGGGCTATTTTATTTGGCAGGCAGATGAGTTTGGGTTTGGCTTACATTTTTAGGAATGTTAAATATCACTGTCTATGGGTATTTTTTTCTGAAGCATTCAATTTTCCCAAGAAAAATGTTTCAATTTCTTATCTTTGGTCACAAGATTTGGAGATCTAGTTACTAGAAATGTGGAAACTGAGGAGTTGTGTAGGGCATTGGTTTCTTTCTATTCTCAATCTTATGTTTTACCCTTATCTGTTTCTTGTGTCTGTGACATTTCTGATCCAATTTCCCCTAATCACAAGTCTCTAGTAAACTCTCTTGAGGGCTAGGAAGGGGTAAGTCATTTGGCTGCACATAGTAGAGCATCTCATCCATTGCAATTTTTTTCTTTAGCTCTGTTTCATCTCGATTTTATATTTATTTGTTCTCTTCTGTTGTGGATCCTTTCGGGGGGGGGTGCTCTGAGACTGAGGAGAGCTTGCTTCTTGTTGGAAGGTATGCATATACTGGTGCAGCCAGCTCAGACAGAACATCTTCTAAAATATTTCATTTTCCAAAGTTTGATATCATTTCCTGTACCGTTTTCTCTCCTCTCCTGTTCTGTTGCTCTGGTGTATTCATGATTTTTATTCTGTTGTTCTTTTAGTGTGATTTTTGGAAGGGGCAGAGATAAATGCATGTGTCTAAACAGACAAATTTAAAGAGAAGTCCAAATATTTATCATTAGTAGTAGCTCCATAAGATTTTTAATGGGCATTTCTCTTATCATCACACCACCTTTGTAAATAAGTGTTGGAGACCACTATGAAGCTCTGAGCAGCATTTAAAATTAACTAATTAGCTGCTTATGTTTATCTGTGAGTCTGTCCTAGGCCTTGTCCCCTTGCCTGGCGTCGGGAGCTGATTCACAGTAAGTGAACCTCTATGAGTCACTGGTCCTGGGTGAGGCCTGTAGTGGCCTGGGAGGCCAGAGATACCTCAGAGGGCACGATAAGGCTACAGCTGTAGACACTTGGCTCAAACATCAATTAAGTAGATAGAGACTGCAGCTGCAGGAATTATTCCTACTGTCTCACTTTTACTATGTCTTCATGATAAGACAGTTCTACTGAATTGACTTGATTCATTATTTAGAGACGTCCTTGAAGTGACTTCCAAGGTCCTGCTCACTGCCTGCGCTTTCCTCAGTTTCCCCGTCCCTTGATGTTGGACCTAATAAAATGGGTGGTCTAGAGAAGTCTTTGTTTTAGCCCTCGGAGTCTCAAGCTCAGCTAAAGAGTTTAACCCTCCTGGAGCCCTAAAATCATACCACTTGTCTCATTTTATTTGAACCTCCACTGTATACTCATTTGGGAGATCTGGGATCCAGGTCAGGACCTGATAAATAAGGACTTTGAAATTCAGGAAAAGGTCAATAATGGATGCAACATAATGAGTGAATTGTTGAGGCTGGGTTGGAACTCTCCGCACCTGAGTCCCTGGGCCCCATCATTTTCTGTAGTGCCTCTTGTGAAAAACAAATTTAGTCTTTGCCTTTGTACACCCATAGGGATGCACAGTGTTTAGATTTTGTAGCTATTTCTGCAGGTAATGTAGCCCCACCTCTGGCTCTAGACAGCAGCCTCTTGATGTACCCGAGCCCCAAGACTAACCCTTTTCTTGTTCTGGCTTTCAGGCTGATTCCTGTACCTTCCTAATCTTCTGTGTGGGGCACTCTCAAGGGATCACAGTTCATGTTTTGTTCCCAGTCCCTATCGCTTCTGCTCTCAGACATTATTCTGGTTCCTGGCTTCCACCTTTCTAGATGGTTATTTTATACTCACTCTATTCTGTTCTAACTTTACCACACTCTTTTTCCTACTCATGCTCAGCTACAGATCTTGTTTCTTTTATCACTGATAAAATGGAAGTTACCAGAAAAAACTTTCATGTTTCCCTTCTACCAAATCTGCTAGCCTGTCAGGTACCATATATTCCCTCTTGTTGCCTGGAGGATCTAGTCTTTCTTTTAGCTTATGCCAACTATGCCCCAGGATCCTGAACTTATTTTCTACTTGAAAACTGTCATGAAAAAATTTTTTTGCCTTGAATCTTGACCTCCTGCATAGATACCTTCCATGTCCCTCTTTGCTTTTATAGCAACATTCCTTTATTTGACTATATTTTCTCTTTACTTTTCTTATCACGTATTATCTTGAATCATCTTTAATTGGTTTTTGTACGTAGCATTCTGTTGAAACTATTTTCATTAAGAACATCATGGAGAGGGTAGGGTGTGGGGGTGCATATCTACAATCCCAGTTCTCAAGAGGCTGAAGCAGGAGGACTTCCATTAGTTCAAGACCACCCTAGGCTACATAGTGAGTTCAAAGCCAGCCTGAACTGTATAGCAAGACCCTGTCTCAAAAAACTAACAGAACAGAACAAAACAAAAAACACCATGTAGTGCCCTCCTGCCATATCCTCTAGATAATTCTGACTAGTTACTTACTCATTTATTAACAGAAATTTGTGTTACTGGTTTCTTCCTTCTTCAGGGAATACTATATGCATTTAGTTGCTATGTTAAAATTATTTCTCCTTTCAATTCTAAACTCCATTCCCAGGGCTTCCTCTTCTTCCTGACATTTACATATTAGAATGCTTAGGAGTTCTGTCTTTGAACTTCTTTTTCCTATTTTGAATGTTGGTTGCTTACATGATACAACCATTCCTGATGCTTTAATACAGTCTATGTGCTGATGAATATTTCTCTAAACCTCTTTCTTGTGAATTCAACTTGGTATTTTCACTCAGTTGTTTAATGGATGTGTGACATTTAATATAGAACTCTTTATTTTTTCTCCCTTTATACCTATTCATCCCTTATTTCTGTAAATGGTTCTTCCTTCATGCAATATGTCTCAGTCCAATGTTTCTTCAAATCTTGAAATCATCCTTAACATTTTTTTCTCTCACATTTCTTATCTTCTCCATTAGTGAATTTTGTTTCCTTTACTTTCCAGATACATTCCATATATAATCCTTTCTTTTACTTTCACGACTAATTCAAGCTGTTCTTATTTTGTCTCTTGTGTAAGACAGTAGCACTGTAATCACCCCTGCTCTCACAGTTGTTTTGAATTTATTTCTCCACACAACCAGAATGATGTTTTAAGTGTGTAGACCAGATTATGCCATATTTAATAGAATCACATTGTTCTTCTCTTTTTTCTTCATGGCACTTACCACTACTGGACCTCACATGACTATTTGATAATTTACAAATTTACTTTCTTTACTGCCAGAAAGATCCATGTCTTGCTCACCACTCTGTGACCCCATTGGGAGGTGGTGGAATCTTTAACAGGTGGCGTATAGTAAGACCTCTTCCCATCAATGTGAAAACATTCTTGAAATGGATCTGGGGACCCCAGACCCTGCTTCTTTGTCTCTTTCACATCCTGGCCATGAGGTGAGTGGTTTTGCCATGTGCTAGCACTGCCATGTACTACCTTACACAAACCCAAAAGCAATGGGACCAACCAGTCATGGACTGAAACTTCTAAAAACTGTGCACCAAAATAAAACTTGTGTCTGTAAGCTGATTATCTCAGGTATGTGTAACAGTAATAAAATGCTGATTAAAGCACAGCCTGTGTTTAATTTCTAAATTTTCCAATAAAGAATATTTCATTACCTAGTTCCCTCCATTTAAAATAGAGAATGTCCTCATTGTTAGAACATGATCAAAGGCACACATAAAATACAATTCATGACCCAGATGAATTGGGCATGGCACTTGCTTGCTACTTTTATGTGTCACTTTTCTTTTTTCTTGAAACTGTGTAATGAACTGTTACACACATTTACAACAAAATTAAGAATTTTTCACAGACAGAATTCTATTGATTTAACTTAAGAGCATATGGCAATTTACATATAAACTGCTTTATGTTTGTAATAATAAAAATGTCAGGACAAACAGGAAATGTTAAGCATGATGATATTTTTATAACATGTAAATTTATTGCTCCATTTAAAAATTAAAATTATAAAGAAATATGATTGATACTGCACAATGCAGTTGCCAGAGAGACTATGCAACACCCTGGAATTGTATGACTGAGTGCTGTTTTATTTGGTAAATAATTTGACTGCTGCGATACACTCTTTCTTCTTCAAATCCCATGTGAAACCTACCTAGAAAGCTGAAGAATGTTCCAGATGTATTGACTTATGTGTAAACAAGTTTCTTTTGCAGCCTTTCTCACAGGAATGGAATGAAATACTGCTAGGCTTCTTCGTTCTATTTTGCTTCCCTCTGTGGAGTTTACAATGGTTTGGTTCTCCTGTGGTCCCCAAAGAGGCTTTATTTTCAAATCCCTTTCCCAGGTTATACTACAAGAGTACAAGGTCCTTTGAGTGCAGACTTTGAGAGGAGACTTACGCTGGCCTTTTCAAATTGAATAAACTTGACGAGGCAAGGAAGGAGATGCAGGAAGGAAACATGTCTGAACAAAGAACGCGCCAGACAGGCAGTAGATCTTGTATGATTTACTCAAGGCTCGTGTTTTTATTCCTTCTAAATTTTGAAAGAGGTGTAAGATATGTGTGGACACCTATGAGTATATATAAAAACAAATCTGTGCATAAAATTTTGTATCTAAACCATCTGAAATAACTCAAGCCTGTCAGCTGGATTCCCTTGAAAAAAAGAATTGGTGGAGAGAAATTCTTTAAAGTAGTTATAGCCTCTTTTGGGATCAGAGAATGAATTTTGACTTGTGTTTAGAGACTACATTAATATGAGCAATATAAAGAACTAGATAACATATCCTAGCTATAAAAAAGAGATAAAATCAGAAAAATGAAAATTTTTGCATCAACTCAAAACTTGGACAGAGGTCAACAGGGATTTGTAGAGCTGGGCTTTTCAAGCACAAAGATGCCTTTTGCTCTTTCTTGATGAAATGTTGGGGTGAAAATAAATCACGTGCACTTCATGTTTTTGCAAAGAACAGATAGATTGTTGTATAGTCCTGGCACTAATTATAAGTAATGCCCTCCCAGCATGGCTCAGTGCTTAAGTTTGGGCAATTACTAGTGCACATGCTGTCTCTCATGGTCCAGTGGAGGAGAGTATGGATTCTGTATCTTATTTCTGCGAGATTTCTCAAAGACTTCAAGGAGTAAGTTCCTTATAGTGGGTCTTCTTTACAGCCTTTTTGACAAAATAAGTCAAAAAGAGGTAGTCAAGGGGATAGGCCAACTCAAACCAAAGGTCCTCCCTGTTCAAGTCCTTTCTAAAACCTTCCTTAGTGAAGTATTCAAGGTTGATATAAAATGAGTATTCCTTGATTCAATAAGGTTTTGCTTCCCCTTCAAACAGAACATTGTTTGAGGTCATGTGAAAGCAGCCAGTGTTAACCTTCACAGTAAGAATACAAGGTAAGTATTGCTGTTGTTATTATCATTTCTCTTTGGAAGAGGGCAAGGCTGAGGCTGAATGATGTTTAGTAATATATCTTGGAGAGTATGTGATAGAGCTGGGAACAATTGGGTTCCTTAACAGAAGGATCAATGGCAATATTGGGGTCAAAAAGTACTTGTGAGATATATCAATAAGTAGAATAATTTCAAGGCAAATCTACTGTTGTTAGCATGGAAGAAATATTTTTCTTTCATCTGGTGCTTGGAATCATCTTTAAAAATCATGAAACTCATTTATTACTTCCCCAAATATTAAAGTAATATGCAGCATTATTTTATAATAAAATAGCACTTTACAATTAAAGAAGTATCTTTAAAATAAAATAATATTATATTTAATTTTAACAAGAATTCAGTGAGGTAAATAAACATTATCATCCCTATTTTATAAAGGTATGGAGGCTCCTGATTTGCAGCCATCTGTCCACTGCCACATTTGTTAAACTGTAAGAAGTCAGAATCTTTTTTCAAAAATCAATTAAGCTTGTTGGTATATTGTAGCTATACTTAATGATCACATTCATAGGGAATTTGTACCCATACATGATATAACTTGATTCTTCTTTTTTCCCCAGTCTCCTATTCTCCTTTCCACCCCTCATGCCCTCATTATCACCTTTTAATATAAAAATTTTCACCTTTCCATTTTGCTTTTCTCTACTGCTACAAGCAACTGAGTTCTTAAACCCTCACTGGAGATAGAAATGGGAAGCTGTATAAAATACATTTCATGGCTGTCTTTCAAGAAAGAAAAGCAGACACTTAGGAAGCAAGTTTATCTTTTGGTGCTTTTCCTTCTTTCCCTGTTATTCTTGCTTGTGTCACATCCTCAGCTACGGCTTACCAGAGCAGCTGTAGGGCAGGAAGTGGGAAGCCAGTGTCACTGAAGGATGGCAAGGTGCTGTCAGGCTTCATCTATGTGAAGCTGTTAGGAACCCTTGTGGGTATTGTCACTGCTGCAGCAGTGAAATAAGGGACAGGTAGGTAAGCAACTGCAATAGTGTACAAGACTGGTTCAATACAGATGAAATAACAACAATGACAAAAATCGCCAAACAGATCCATCCAAAAGAAGATAACAATAGAATACACATTGTAAAAAATTTTAAAAAGATTATAAAACAGGCCAAGTATGGAATACACATGTTCTCCCTCATTAGTCAAACTTGAAAATACTGATTAGATAGGAGTAGAGTAGAGTGGAGGCCACTGGAGGATAGTAAGATGGTAGAAGGGAATAAAAAGAGGTAGGTTCTGAGGAGGGAAAATAGTTCTGATGCTCCACAGCACAGTTGCTTAACTGTGGTCTACAGCAATTAATTATACATTTTAAAATAGAGGAGAAGATTTTGAAATGCTAGTGATAATATATGAGGACATAGAAATGCTAATTGTTTTATTTGATCATTATACACTGTATACATGTGTACAACTATATGACTGTACTCTAAATAAATTCCAATATTATATGTCAGTTGAAAGTAAAAATTAGGAACTTCAACTATACCAATTAGACAATGAAGAAAAATAAAAAATTAAAAGGGATAATCATATTAAATTTAAAGTATTTTGGCTTATATCCAAAATATAAAGACACAGAATGGTTTAAAGACTGGAAAGAATACACAGAAAATATTAACCAAAATAAAAGAGGTATAGGTTTCTTATTATCAGACAAAATAGGATTTAAGACAAAAAGTCCTTTATTATGCAGAAGGTTCCTAAATAATAATAAAATACTTAAATCACCAGGAAGTTTTAGTAACTCTAAACTTGTATGTCCCTAACAGAATATTTTAAATATATAAAGCAAAAATGGAAACCACAAGAAAATCAGTCCACCATAAATAAGGAAAAAGAAATTACATACAATTTTGGCTATTATCATATCCAAGAGAAAACATTTAATAAAGTTATAAAAAGTTGAACAGCAATAAAAAGGTCTTATTTAGTAGAAACCTCCACCAAACTCTGAAAGAATACATATTTTCTTTAAGCACACTTAGGGCATTTACTGAACCAAACCAGACCAGACCAGACCAGACCAGACCAGACCAGACCAGACCAGACCAAACCAAACCAAACCAAACCAAAACACCTGAACTACATTGAAAAGCAAGTCTTAATATATCTCAAAGAATTGAGATTCATTTTATAGACACTGATATGTAATCTATGGTTCCCAGATCTCTAGAATTTCTGGAGCTTCTGGTAAGTCACTGTGCAAAAGCGGTTTTGTGGGTTGCTTTGTGCGGAAAAATTCTGGTAGTGTTTGGATGAGTCTACAACCTTATGCAGAGTCATCTGGAAAGAGGGTGGGTAGGCTTAAGTTGGAAGCCGACTTCTGAGTTGGCTACTTTCTACAGTGCCTCTGTATAAATATATATACTTCTTTTGTAGAAAATTGCAAAGAAGGAATTGGAATTGGAGTAAGTGAGGAAAGGCTGGAAAGAATTCAGTTAATCAGGAGCTTTCAGCACCCAGCTTCTAGGAAGAGGAGTTACTGGAAACCCAGCTGAACCAAGGAGAAGAGATGTTTAGTTTATTAGAGAGGAATGAAAAATGTTCAGGTGTTGAACTATGTCAGAGTAGGTCAGATGATATGAGTTTATGTGAAACTAACCAACTCTGCAATGGCTGTTTCATGCTGTGTCTACAATTTAGGGCCATTTCTTCCAGGTGTTATATGCTGAATGTACAGCCACATGCAATTTTAATTTTCTAGGTAATATCCTCATTTTTGTTTTAATATTGCTTTTTCTTGTTGTCCAGCCTGTATAGTTGATGCAGCATTTTAATTATTATTTCTGTACATTTACATTTTTACCTAGATGATATGAAAGTAATTGACACACATATACATTATGAGCCTCCTTTGATTATTATTCCTTTAAGGAGAGTGGGTAATTCTGCAAGCAGGGATTAATAAGTGCTGGTTGGGCACTAAACTTTACTACTGACATTACCTATTAAGTATCTGTAAAGGAAATAATAAAATGGCAGCTTTTTAGAGCCCATTTGTGACTCATAAAATATGGGTTAAAACCTCTCATTTTATTGCACTTTTACTTCTATAATTATTACTGTAAGTGATAGAACAGTACAGGGCAATCAAGAAATCAACTCTTTCCATTCCTACAAAGAGCTGCTGATCCTTTCAGAATATTAAGAGATCCTGCATTTGAAGATCACCAAGAATGTCTAGAGAAGAGTTGGTTGAAATAAAGTAAAGAGAATAAATGAAAAATAGACAACCAACAATAAATTAACTCTAAAATAGAGTAACAAAATGAATGCTAAGACTATACATATCTACAGAACTTCTGAGTCCATACAACCTGCTTATGCCCTGCTTTGCACCTAGAGATAACCCAGGGGATTTACCAAGTATCTCTACACCTTAATTTGCTTGCTTAGAAAATGGGTGATAAGCATTGTACATAAAGAAGTCTGAGATGTGGGGGGCTAAGTGAGCTGATGCGTGTAAAGTACACTAGCAGCACTCCTGACAGATAACAAGTGCTCAATAAATGTTAGTTAGTGTTAACTATTTTCATGGTTTTATTATAGTTAATAATTCTGTTTTCTTTTACATGATTCATTAGATTATCATATGAGGTGCCTGATATATTGTTTGTGAAGTTATTTCACTGGTAGTCTTTCTATTTTTTTTTTTCCTGCATTCTGATATGTGCTTGAACTAGTAAATCACAATGGGCTCTTCATCGTAAAAGCCTCTTGCTTTATTTGGGAGTCAATGGGGAGGCAGTAAATCTAAATATTATACCTTACAAATACCGGGTGAATGCCCACTAACTTCAAGGCACTGTCGTTTAGTAGTAAGAATAAGCCATGGTGGCTGGTTTCAAGAATTTATGGTGTAATATAGTACACAGATACAGACACTATTGCTGTCAAATGATAGAAAGGACTAAGGAGGGGTTTGCAGGGGAAGGGGGAGTGTGCCTGGATTAAGATTCAGATTTAAATTAAACCAATATTTAACCAATAAGCTACTGGATTTCAGGCACTTCTCTCAGTATTCACTGTTATTTCGTATTGAACCAATCACCCACAGCTTTAAATTGGAACATTAGTTATTGTGATATGCAGTAATCACTTTAAAATCCCATTGCAATAGTGTTATTTAAGATACTTCTGCATTTCAAGTCAGGAGAAAAGATAAAAGGATCTTTAAAAGAAAGTTTGCATCGTGGCTTAGAGGAATCACTTTTCTTGCTTTTTCTTAGATGTCATATCATAATTCATTCATTCACTTCATTATGTCATTCACCAAGTATTTATTTAACCCTTTCTATATACCCAAAACTGTGCTAAGAAGTCAAGATTTAAAGATGAATAAGTGACATTCTCTGGACTCCAGAGGTTCACAGTTTAGTAAAAACAACAATGATGTATCAGCAGATATATTACATCATGTGATAAATTCTATAACTGAGGAAAGAAGGAGTAATGCACATGTAGCTTTCCTTAAATTAGTTCTAATTTGTCTGTGGGGAAAATGGAGTTTGTGACTCATGCCTTTGAGCTCACTGATGCCTTGGGTGCTTCTGCAATCCTTTTCTATTATAGACACCCAGGTTTATGCTGAATACCAGCCCCAGGGTGCATGGTTTCCCTTTTTATTCATCATCTAATCCATCCCCCAAAGTATTAATTACTACTAGTTTGACATTTCTCCTCTTGCAGGGCAGAGTTTCAAAAGGAGCACCTTGAAGAAGCAATAGTTTAAATGCAGAATGAGGAGAGAATATGTTAGAGGTCTTTGGTGGGGGCTCTGCCTATCCCCCCATAAAGAGTCTTGTGTCATGGTTAAAAGAATGGATCTGGAAGATGGACGGGACTGAGTTTTAATGCTCTTTTTAATCTTGAAGTTTTGTACATGTTATTTGGCCTCATTCAGTCTGTTTCCTCATTATTACGAGGGAATAAGAATTGCCATTTCAGAGAGTCATGCAAATAAAGTCTGAGCTGCCTAATGTAATGTTCTGTATGTTACAGACAAATCACAATGTGGAGAAAACAATAATAGGTAAGATTCAAATATAGTGTCATGATAGTTGAAGCTATTGAGGGAACAAAGGTATAAAGGAAGGAAACTTTAGGTGAGGTTTTCAATCTTATAGGGCAGCCATAGAAGACCTTACTATAATGAGGATGTTTGATTACCATGAAAAGGAATGAGGAAAAAAAAAGAATCAAGATATATCATGTGCAGATGCAAATTCCCTCAGGTGAATGTTATCGTGTATATCTAAAATGTACCAATACAATTAATTAAAAAAAGAAATGAGTGACAAGGAAACTTATAGGAAGGAAGTTCCAGACGGTGAGAACAACCAGTGCAAAGCCTGGTGAATCATAAAATCTATGAGAATGCCAGTGTGACTGGAGAGGAGTGTGTGCGTGCTGGAAGGGAGGAGGCAGCAAGCCATAGCAGACAAAGATTAAGAAAAGACCTGGAGAGGCAGGGTGTGGAAGGGTCCACGTCACTTGGGCTCTGGATGGTTATCGCTGAGTTTGGCTGTTACTCTGAGGAAGAGGGGAAGCTTTGGGGTTTCTCATGGAAAACAGCAGCATGATCTGCCTTATATTTTAAAAGAATTTCTCAGGGATAGACAGTGCACTCATACGAGTATCTTTGATTGAGTATCTTTGTTCTGGAATTCTTGAGAATAAAAGTGGTGTGAATTTCATTTTTGTTTTTGGATTTGGGGAATTTTGCATGTGTATAATGACACATCTTGTGGATGGAACCCAGTTGCAAACATGAAAACCATTTACATTTCATATCATCTTGTACATATAGCCTGAATGTGATTTTATTAAATTAGTTTTGACTGAAATTCATCATATAAAGTCATGTATGGATCTGGGCTTCATGTTGGCATTCAAAAAGTGTTGGATTTGGGAGCACTTTGGATTTTAAATTTTCATATAGGAGATGCTCATCTGTATAATCAAATGTTTATGGTAGGATTGAAGCTGTGGATATCTCTGTTCACTGTTAGCATTTTTTGTACTCTATGGTATGTTTGCAAGTTTTCATAATAAAGTTTGAGAACTGAAGATTGATTTTGGATGATGACCTGGTAAAAGCCGGAAGGGTCACAGGCTGAGCAGGAGCATCAGTTGGTGGGAAAGGTGGTGGCTTGTAGAGGGTGGTGATACTGACAGTGGGGAGAGGCTTTGAGTCCATCTCTTTTTCAGAAGGAAAGCCGTGAAATTTAGTTGGGAATTGTGTGCTTGAGAAAGAAAAGAGTCAAATTTGCCATATGTTCTTTGGTTGAACAACTGGACAAGTGTAGTTCCCTATAGTAGATAACTGCCAGGGTGTAATTTCAGAAGAGGGCTCACTCCATTGTAAGGCAGGTGAGTTTCTTTTTGAGTCCTCCAAGGACCTTCCTTGTTTACTCATCCTCAGGCATCTGGTTATCTCATGTGGTTTCTCCTGGCCTGACACATTCCTGCTGCTTATTGCATGCTTCTGTCCAAAACTTGGTATTGACCTGGGCTAGAAAAAAGTGTTAAACTTGGAGTCAGAAAACCGGGATCCTGTACTTGAGATACATTGCTGAACTTTTGAACTTCTATTTCCTTACTCATGAAATGAATCCAAAAATGCACACATCAGTGGTATACAGAAATTGAGAAAATGAGTAAAGAAATATTTAGTTAGACAGGGTGCATGCTCAGTTTACTCTTTTGTCTTCTATTTCTTCATATTTCACTCCCCAGAGAAATATGCCTATTTTTTCTCTCACTACCCTGAAAGCCACTGATTTCCTGGAGTTTTATGTTGACATTTGCAAGTATACAGCATTGACCTAGGACCTAAGATACTTGCTTCCAAGCTGGCTTTCCTAACCATAAGCTGAGTCACTTTCATAAGTTCCTTACACTTTATACCATTCAATTATTGTCCTGATACTCTGTAAGCTTCCTTCCTTCCAGATATCACCTAAGTATTTCCCTGCAGAAAGCTCATTTGATTCTTATAATGGCCTTAGGACTTCCCAGTCATAAAGATAATATTCTCACCACTTTGGTCTAAATAATTTTTTTTTTTTTTTGTACTGGGGATTGAACTCACGACTTTGCACTTGCCAGACAGGCATTTATGCCTCTGAGGTAAATCCCTAGGTCCCTGGTCTAAATAATTTTGGGTTATAAAGGTAAGATTTGTCAGATTAATGTATATGTATTTGGGTTGTGTTTAGTCATACATTCACCAAACAGATGTTAATTGAACCTGTAGCCCTGGCTATGTACAGATGTAGGCATTTTGAACTCTCTCCCTGTCATGTTCTTCTGGCTGTTTCCTGGTACTTTCCAGATTATGCTGAGAAGTGTTTATAGATAGGAACAAGAGCTGATAATGGACTCTGAAACAAGAGAAAATTAGTGTAATGAATTCACTGATCTCTCAGTCGTTTAGATGAGACACAGCTAGAAAAGGTGTTTCTAAAAAGATTAAGCATATATATCTCTTCTGAAGAATTTTTTTTTTTTTGGTCTTTTTTGAGACAGAGTTTCGCTATGCAGTTCAGGCTGGCCTTGAGCTCACTTTGTAGTCCAGGCTGAACTCACAACAATCATCCTGCCTCAGCCTACTGAGTGCTGGTATTATAGGCATGTGCCTCCATGCCCGGCATCTTCTGAAGATTTGAAGACTATTGTACACTAATTCAGTCCTTTGGAATTGCTGAAAGCTTTCTTGTTGGGATAGAAAGGAATGAATTTTAAAGCTCTCATATCCATTAAGATATTTAGCATGTCATTGTACAACTGTGATGTGGTTCCAGGCCACTGCTGACTCTTCCTTTCATGCCCAGCTTCTTCTCTGATGTCCACATGACTAAAGGATAACTTTGTACTGTTGTCCTGCTGTTATAAACTTCATTCTCAGTGAAGGGAAGTAGGTCTAGTAGACACTGGCAAAGAAAAAGAGAAAAAAAAAAAAAGAAGAAGGTTTTTATTTTTTTTTCTTTGCCTTTTTGAGGCAGGGTCTCGCTATGTGGTTCAGGTTGGCCTTGGGCTCATTTTGTAGCCCAGGCTGGTCTTGAACTTGCAACAATCCTCCTACCTCAGCCTCCCAAGTGCTAGGATTACAGGAGTGCACCACCACACCCGGCTACAAGAAGGTTTTTAAAGTTTTCCCCTTTAGCGTGTTAACATGGCTCTCTAGATAGGGTGAAGTAGCTTTATTTTTTTATAGTCACTCAACTAGCCATCATTTGGAGTTGACTTACATTTTTGTGGTTGGTTTTGTTTTTAATATGCATAATCTGTTTGTCCTCAACAACAAAAAGATATATCAAATGTTGTGTTTCCATGTTTACTATCATAGATGGATTTAAAAATGGAATAATTTAATAATTGTAGAGGTGATCTGTGACCTTTTATCAAATATAGGTATAATACAATGACAGAAGTTTTCAGTGTAGAGCATAGGAAGGGTGGGGCCAGATTATACATCCAATCACATTATTTTGTAGCTCTAGCCTGTGCATAAATACATGAGTGCTAGGTCTGTTGCATTAATACTATGTTAATAGTATCATTGATTAAAGCATCAGAAATACCAAAGTAAAGATAAAATCCTCAAAATGAAGAATAATAAAAAGGTAAAATTATTTTCCCTCATCAATTTTTGCCACCACTGTGTGACAGTTTTTACAGTTTTCAGAAATTATTGACATATAATTAACTGCATAGATTTACTGAGTTTTGACACTCATCACAATCAAGCTAGATATTTCTATACCCTTGAAGGTTGTCTGTGCATCTTTATAATTTTTCTTTCAGTCTTTCCTCAGCCTTCTTTCTCATCATTCAGATAATTACATATCTTCTTTGAGTCACTATGATTTAGTATGCATTTCTTTTCTTTCTTTTTTTTTTAATCGGTACCGGGGATCAAACCCACGACTACCTGCTTGCAAGGCAGGTGCTTATGCTGCTAAGCTAAATCCCCAGCCCGTAGTTTGCATTTCATAGGATTTTGTATCGCCTGTAGTCGTTTTTTTCTGACTAAATTTAGCACAATTATTTTGAGTTAATCTGTACTATCGGATGTAGCAATGGCTTATTCTTTTTTTATTCCTAAGTAAATTACTTTCCTTTCTATGGCTGAGTAGCAACTCACTATACTGATGTAGAAAAATCTTTTTATATAATCATTTACCCATGGATGTTTGAATTGTCTGGATGGTAACAAATAAAGTGACAAATATATACTCATAAAAAATAGAAGTTGAAAAATTAAAGCTGCTATGAACATTCCTATACAAGTCTTTGTGGAGACATGTGCATTTACAATAAATGTATCTTTGCTGAACACCTAAGAATGGAACTGCTGAATTGCATCATACAGTATGTTTAACTACAAAATTGTTAAAATGCCTTCCAAAATGATTTTATAGGCTCATATTCCTTCTATCAATATATAAAAGTACCAGTAAGTTTGCATCCTTACCAACACTTTGTGTGGAGAGTCTTCTTAATTTTAGTCATTTTCCTGGAAATATAGTAAGCATCATTGTGGCTTTAATTGGTATTTCCTTAGTAATTGACAATATTGGCAATTATTAATGTGCTTGTCATTGACCTGTACATTTTCTTTGGTCAAATATCAGTTAAGATCTTAACCTGGATTTTTTCCTTTGAATTAACTGATGAGTTCATCATATATCCCAGATGTCTTTTTTCATGTAGCGTATGTTTGTATTTTCTCCCAATCTGAAAAATCTGTCTTTATTTTACAACAGTGCCTTTTGAAGAACAAAATTTTAATTTTGATGAAGCCCAATTTGTTATTTTATCTTATAGTTTGTGTTTTTAGTGTTGTCTTCAAATCTTTGCCAAACCCAAATGTCATTAAGATGTTTCCTATGTTTTATTTCAGAATTTTTGTAGTTTTAAGCATTACATTTAGTTCTAAGATATATTTTGAATTAAATTTTACACTACAAACTATTGCTTGACAGATCTGTCTCTGCCTGCTGGGCACCGGCACTGGAAGGCTTCTTCCTGCAGGCAGCCAGCAGGAGCAGGAATGCACAGCCAGGTAAGGCCAGTGTACCTGTGGCCCATCATTGGAGGCCCTTGGTTCCTTCAAGCAGCATTCATACATTGGGAGAATCAGACAAACACACATCTGTATGCCTACCACCATTGTGAGAGTCCCAGTGTAGACATGCAGGCTGAGAGAAGCAGCCCCATCACCATGCACCTCTGATCATTGGGGAAGCCCCAGTGTAATTACACAGGTCTGGAGAAGCCTGCTCCAATGCCCTGCTACCTCCCTGTAAACCTGAGGTCAGGGGAACCCAGGTGCCTGTCCCAGTCCCCTAACCTCGGAGGGGATGCCAATGTGGAACGTGCTTGGGTCTCCACAACCAGCTTGTTGGGAGGAACCCAAGAGAATGTCAAGATGAAGGAGCAAAAGGCAATCTCAGACCTCCATCCAACACAGAACAAGTCTGGGAAGAAAATGGAAGTCACAGTCACATACCTGAAATCTCTGAAAGGATAACAACTGAAATAAAAAGAGAACTTCATGAGATTGTAAAAGCAATCAAATGAAAAATGTTTCATGTAAAAGAAGAAATCACAAACATATTGAAAGAATTGCTCAGTATATCTAAAGAACACACAGATAAAAAAGAGGAACATAGGAAAATGATGGAAACCTTGAATGAACAATATAGAACAGAATTACAGTGCATGAAACAGATTCAAAGAGAGATCCAGGAAATTAAAAAGTCATTCAAAAGCTGGCAAAAATCACTTGAAGAGACTGAAGATAGACTTTCAAATGTTGAAGATCAGATTGCAGCTAGTGATCATGAAAAGAAAGATATCTTAAAAATAACAAAGAATCAGGAAATAGCCATTCAGTGGCTGCAAGATGATGCAAAGAAGCATAATTTAAGAGTGATAGGTATCAGTGAAGAATCAGGAGTCAACACAAATGAAATTAAAAGGCTATTTACAGAAATAATAGCAGAAAACTTCCCAAACATGGGAAAAGGATCTGGCATGCAGATAAGTGAGGCATATAGAACTCCAACTAGCTATAACCAAAGTAAATCTACACCTGGACTTAAAACAATCAAGATCCCAGAAATTCAGCACAAGAACAGAATATTAAAAGCTGTTAGAAGGCCAGGGATTTAGCTCAGTGGCTTAAGCGCTGCCTGGCAAGCGTGAGGTCATGAGTTCGATCCCTGGTACCAAAAAAAAAAAAAAAAAAAAGCTGTTAGAGAAAAGAAACAGATCAACTATAAAGAAAAGCAATCAGAATCATGGCAGACTTGTCAACACAAACTGTCAAGTCAAGAAGAGTTTGGAGTGAAATGTTTCCAATCCTGAAAGAAAACAACTTCCTACCAAGATTGATATACCCTGCAAAACTGTCTTTCAAAATTGGTGGAAAAGTAAGATACTTCCATGATAAAGAACAACCGAAGGAATTCATGACCACCAAACCAACCTTATAAAGAGTGCTAAAGGATATACTAGAGAGAGATAAAGATGACCATGGTTCCAGGAACAGCAACAGAGGAGGATCGCCAAACAACACAGGCAATTGAATGAAGGGGAAAAGTGGAGGGCCAGCTGTAGGAGGACAGCATGGCAGAAACAAACCAATGTATGCTGGTTGTAACCATTAATGTAGATGGCCTCCATTCATCAATAAAAAAGAAAAACAGTGAGTGGATCAAGAAACAAGATCCATTGATATACTGTGTACAAGAAACACATTTAACTGGAAAGGAAATTCATAGACTGAAAATCGAAGGAGAGAAAACAATTGTTCCATGCAACAGGAGACCAGAAAAAAAGCAAGGGTAACTTGCCCATCAACCTGAGAATGGATAAGAAAGATATGGTACTTTCATATAATGGAAAGCTACCTGGCTATAAAGTAGAATAATCTCAAGGCTCTTGTAGGTAAATGGATGCAACTGGAGATCATGTTCATGGGTGTAACAATTTGAACTCATACGAGTGAACCCTAGCATAAAAAACAGAAGGGGTTAATGTGATCCAAAACACAAAATAGATATTATAAAAGTGATGGGGGAGGAAACACCTGGGAGGAAAAAGTGGTGACTACTGTTAATTTCTTATTGTCTTGAACTCTTGTATTATTTTCACAATTTTGTTAGGTTTGGTTCTGTTCTTGTTTTGTTAGATTTGACTTTGTCTGGTGGTATAGGCAGCTATTTTGAACATAATGGCATGTATTATTGTTACCGTGGTTGGTTTCCTATTATCTTGTTTTGAAGTCTTATCATGCTTTCTTTTGTTTGTTTAATTGGTTTTATTCTGTTTTGTTTTGTTTGATTTTGTTACATGTGATGGTATGAACAGCTATTTTTTGAAGAAAATGAAACATGGTAGCCATTACTGATTTCCTATCATCTTGTTTTGAAGTCCTATCATGCTTTTATTCTTTTGTTTTGATTGATTCTATTCTGTTGTGTTTTATTTGATTTTATTATGTGTGATAGTATGGACAACTTTTTTTTGAAGAAGATGAGATATTAGAGTAACCACTGTTAATTTCCTGTTACCTGATTTTGAAGTCCTGTAATGCTTTTATTCTTTTGATTGGTTTTATACTATTTTGTTATGTTTGATATGATTGCGTGAGAAGGTATGGTCAACTGTTTTTAAGAAAACAAGAAACATTATGATAGCAGGTGCCCTGGAGGCTGATCCCAGCCGCAGTCTCCATCCTGCCTTGCTTAGAGCATCCACACACAGGCGCTGCCTCAGGCTGACCTTACCCTCAACAGGGCAAGCTGCGGTTCACCTTATAGCTGGTTACTCTCAGTTGCCATCTGGCTCCTTTACCAGTGAAAATACATGTGAATGCATTCCCTTCACACCTCCAGTGTGGCGGAAAAGGAATTTCAGGCCACAATTTTTGCCCACCACCTATGTATGCCCTGTTGTCTTGTTTTGAAGTCATGTGTTGCTTGTATTGTTCTGTTCTAAGTTGCTTTGTTTTGTCTTGTATTATTCTCTTTAAAATAAAAAAAAATTATAAAACAAACCATTGCTTACCAGAATTTTAAAAAGATTTAAATGTTAAGTTATACTGAGCTCAAAAAGACTCAATACTGTGAAAGTGTCAATTCTCCCAAAATTGATTTAGTAATTCAATAGAATTTCAATATCCAGTAGTCTTTTTGTAAACATTAACAAGCTTATTTAAAAATTTATATGGTACTGGAAGTACTTACAGTAGCCAAAACAACTTGAAAAAGAACAACATATTTAGATGACTTATAATACCTAACATCAATATTTACTGTAAAGCTATAGTTTTCAAGAGGATGCAGAATTGGAAAATAGATGGATAAACAGACTAATGAAACAGAATATAAAATTCAGTTTTAAGCCCACACATTTGGTCAACAAGTTTTAACAAAAGAACTAAGACTATTTTTTGGGGCAAATGGTGCTGGAGCAGTTAGATAGTTATATACAATAATAAATCTTGATCTATGGATATTTTGATGAACTATTCTCAAGAACTTGATAAAATATAATGATATGTAGGATTTCCAAATAAAAATAAATGATTAGAAATAATACTTCAATTGAAAAATGTAAAATATTGAATTGAATTATTACCAGATAATTGAAGAAAATTCATATGAAGGTTTATATAGATAGTAATCAATATTAACAAATGCAATTCATTAGGATTTGGTTTAACTTCTATAAAAATACACAAAATCCTAATATACTTTAAGTATATAGAAAATAGAAACAGCCAAGTCATGTGCTTTATCATTTTGTCTATATAGGCAGACCAATTTATAAATATACTTTAAAAATTAATAAAAAGCAAGATTAGACTGCTTTAAAACAGCTTGACTAATCAATACAACAAAATAAAACTTTTGTGTCACTATGCTTATGTCTATTGTGTTTAGATGGAGCTATATAACAAATATTACAAAATTGAGATTGAAAATAAAATATGTACTAATCATTTGTAATCAATTTTGTTAATGCTACTTGTATGTAACTCTGCATTTTTCCCTGTACTCTCTCTCATTGCAAAAGTAATGGAAACCTATTTTCATTGTGTATCTTTTCCCATTTAAACTTACTGGATTTATTCAAGCCTTGCTGCTTTCCACACCAGTAGATGGCATTCTTATTCTTGTTTTTATTTAATCGATTTAGGTTGCTGATAAATGTAAGGCTGAACTAGTTGCTTTAGTTCAAGCTCAAGATGGCCAATTTCTAATGTCCATGGAAAGGAACATAATAAAGATAAGGATAAAAACACAGAATATGGTAAGCTAAGATATGTCCAAGAAATCACCACTTCTGTATTTTACACTTTTTTTTGGCTTGACTAGTGTCAGGTTGAGCAAGGTAGCTTTCACCCTGTGTGGCAGACTGAAACTTAATTATTCCAAATAACCTCATCTCTCCAGTTCAGCTCAGCTTCTAATAGGTTAACTCTGCAACCTCTGAGTGCTGGCTCCAGCTGTCAGCCTGATTCTGTTCCTCTCCCTCCCTGTGGAATGCATTCCTGGGGTAGAAAGTCAGTGGCTTTGTGGCAAAAGGGTGAGTAGGTCTCATGCTGGCTGTTTCGGCAGTGTTCCTGGTCCACTTGGCCTCTGCAGTCCTAGTAACTTGATGGCTGCAATCCATTTCCTAAACGCTCCACAGCTTTCTCTCCTGGCTGTGCAGGTGCCCCGGAGGCTGATCCCAGCCGCAGTCTCCATCCTGCCTTGCTTAGAGCATCCACACACAGGCGCTGCCTCAGGCTGACCTTACCCTCAACAGGGCAAGCTGCGGTTCACCTTATAGCTGGTTACTCTCAGTTGCCATCTGGCTCCTTTACTAGTGAAAATACATGTGAATGCATTCCCTTCACACCTCCAGTGTGGCGGAAAAGGAATTTCAGGCCACCATTTTTGCCCACCACCTGTGCACACCTCATTACCATGCCTATCATTCTGCTGTCCTTGACATATTCTGGGTGGAGGCACAAAGCAAAAATCTTGCCAGGATTCCAAATGGGAAATAGACCCTGAGGCCCCTGTTTTCAATTTTCAATTTATCCTTCTAGGAATGGCTACATATTCACTAGATCTTTAAGAGACAGGCATACCGCTCCTTCCTCTGTCTCCCTTGAGATGTTCCTGTGCTCCCAGAAAGGGGGATTCTTTTAAGAGCCTCCCTTAAATTCTCCCTTAAATTCTCCCTTAAATTCTTTTGGTTGTTGTTCTGTTCCTGCTTCTTCCTTTAATTCATGTTTCACAGATTATCTTTACCCTAGATCAGTGTTACAACAACAATCCACTGTATGATAAGGGAGAAATAAAAGTAAAAGAATTTGTTCTAAAAAGATGTTTGTCTCATATGTAGAAATCACCATGAATCCCTCAGCCATGGATATAGAGTGATGTAAAGATCTTATTGTTGACTCAAATGTCATGAGGGGTGTGATTTTCCAAAACTGTAAATACTCTTGGCACCAGTCTAAACATAAAGCGTGATATTTATTCCTTGGCCTGGATCTGCAGCTGCTGTCCTGGAAAGCCAGTGCATACCAAAACTGGGCAGATAATACTGTGCGTGCGTTTATAAAACAAAATAAGGTAGCAAACATACTTTCATTAATGCAATGATGTATAAAAGTTTTGTAGGAAGTAGAATAATTATTCTTGGTGCAAGATGATCTAGCACATTACAAGGTACACAAAACCTCTATCCCTGCTTAGTTGTTGTCATTTTGTCAAAAATGCCCAAATTTCCCTTCAAGCGATAGTAGTAGTTTCATTATGAACCATTGTTTTCCATAATCCCTTTCCATAAAATAAGTTTCTGCAAATCATGGATTTGACAAAACTTTGCAGAATTAACCTTTTATTTATATTTTTCAAACATACCAACATCTATGCCTTGGGACTTTTGATAGAAAGCTGTCCTATGACTGATACAACTGGGGGCCCTGAGTTTCCTGGACTATTGTTAAAAAACACCACAGAACCATACAGTGCTTCCTTCTGTTCCTGTTGCTTTCCTATGTATCTACTGACCTATTTTCTCATTGAGTTGAATGAATTCTTAATACATTTCAATTAGGAAATAGAAAAATGAAGAACCAGAGAGGCCACATGGCTCATCTTGCAGGATGAAAATTGGGTGGACTAGGACCAGAGCTTCAATTTTTTATGTAGAAATTTCCTACTATGTCATATTATTACTACATTATAAATTAATTCTTTGCCTTTTTATTTGGAAATTAGTGTCTGTCTACCTTTGGGATTATTGCTGATGCAAATCAATTCAGCAGGGCTGTGCTTGGATGAAAGGATATATTAATTTCTTAACCTGCAGACTCATTAGGTGGAAATCCAACTAAAGCTATAACTGTCTCACTAGGTCCAGCCAAGGAAGCCTTTCAACTATACCCATAGCTATTTTTTGGATGCAGAGATGCTGTGATTTTCCTTGGTGTCCTGTCCATATTTAGCCATTTTTGTAGTAAGATTTTGTCTGATCTCTGTATTAAAAAATACAGATTTTTCTGTTTTTACAGATATTCTGTATTAAAAAATACAGAAAGTTTTCATTGTGTAAGTTTCCAGATGCTGACATGAACATCCATCGTGCCTGAAATCAGATAATAAAGTGGTTCAAATGTATGAAACAGAGCTGGGAATAATTTTACCTTCTTCTCTTGATGTAGTTAAATCCTGTTCAAGGGGAGAGAAATCAGTGTCTTCTATATAAAATTAGAGGAAAAAAAATCTGCATCAAGAACAAATTTTATGTTCCAAGCCATTCAGTTTGAGTACTTCTGATCTACCTAAATGTTATTCTTTCTAAATCAGGAGAAGAACATTGAGGATAATGGTTGAGTTGTGAATGATGAAATCTGTATGTGTGTTAGGGAGAGACTGCATATGTAGCAATTGACTTAACAAGGTGTGTAGCCCTGTGTACATTTATGTCTGATATCCAAATCAAGCCCTTAACAGGCAAGATTCTTTAATATAAATGAGAAATAGGCTTTATTCTGCCATAATGACCTGCAGTCTCTCAGACACGACTCTCCACAGACCGATCACTCCTCGGAAAGGCTGGCCTGCTCACCAAAGCCTTTATCTTTTATTTATGCAGATCAGATTGTGACAATCCTTGGAATTCTTTGTTTTATCCCTCTCTGTTTTTAAATCCTCCTCATATGGTGAATTTTTTCTTTTTCTGAATAGGCAATTCCCCAAATAAGCATTTTCATGACTTTCCAAGTCATCGAATGAAAATACTAGAGGATAATTTAGTTAGCTTATATTACTCCACAAAGAAAAGAAAACTGTTTTAATTTCAGAGGCCATTGGATAAAGGAAGAAGAGAAAATTCCTTATTTTTCAAACCACACAGGAACATATGTACTGTGCCAACATATTAACCAGCACCAAACCCCAATAGTTTACACTTTCCTTATTGAATATACCCTGTGGAGTTTTGGATGTGGCTCCAAATTTTTTTTCAAACAAATTTCTTACATATGACCTTATTTCAACGGATTTGCCTTAAAAAGTCTTAGCTTTTGTCTTTTTTCGTTTCCCATTAGTCAATATTAGCTACATATTCATGAGTGAGGATTTAGCATACTTCTTATAAAAAAATAGTGATAACTTTTTCTTATGAATATGCTGCCAGCAGTCTTTTCCTCTAGGGAGGGGTGGTGCTCAACAGTAGCAGTTGAAAGGAAAAGAAAAGTATATTATATTCAAGTGTGACAGTTTCGTCTCCTTTGCATATTACTTTTCCCCCCATATGAACTTCTTTCTAGTTTTTATCTGAACTAAGTAGCAAGAAGGAAACCCACTGAGAGATCAAGCAAGAACCCTGGTAGGAAGGATTTTCCCAGTTGATTTGGGGTAATGCTGAATTCAGCTGACATCCTTAGGGTTCTTATTCTTGCATTGAATCCATAAGCATTTTATTGAATGCTAATTAAGGTTTACTTATTCCGTTAGATATTGCAGCAGATGTAAGAAAGAATCGAATATAATTCTTGCCTTCATTAATGTGATAAACATCATTTGCTATCCACTGGCCAAAAAAAAAAAAAAATTACTGATCTAGCAGTCTCAATGGTGTTTGCAATCTAGTGTGGAAGTCAACTTGAATAAGTGATGGTGGATACAACGGAGTACGATCAGTGCGCTTGCTGTCAGAGGCATAGAAGTCCTGTGTGCTATGGGAGAATTAAGCGCAGGGCACAAACTGAGTGTGTATGTGCAGGGGTCAGCAAAGCTTTTCCTGAAACATTAAGTTTATATTGAGGTGGAAAGCGTGGCACCAAGTTAGCACTTAGGGTGGAAGGGAATAGAGAAGAGGAAGACAGGATGACACCTTGTATGAAGGTTGAGCTGCTGAGGAGCCTGGTGGAATGGAGGAATCTAAAAAAAGCGCTAAGCCAGGTGAGAGAAGATCTCCTCTGGTTGTTCACATGATAAGTTTGGAGGGCTGTTGGTAAGTGGCTGCTGTGGCTGTTGGCGGTGACCATGGGCAATCCACATTGAGGAGGAAAGTAAAACGCAGGATGGGGAGAAGAGTTCAGAAGGTAAATCGTTTCAGATGGAAGTAATGTAAATAGTTGGTAACCCATCAAATATTAATTGATGATAAGGAGAACATGTCTTTCCACAAGCAAGGCATCACAGAGCTGCTGAGAGGGGACATCGCAGGTTCCTTACTGGGTATGCAGTGCATTAAAAATGAGATTTTAGTTGCTGATTTAAGGCAGGGATTAAGAATATGGGAAGAAAAAATTCTTTGGACAGTGAAGAAGTAAAAAGGATCTGGGCAGCTAGAGACTGCAGGGGGACCAGGGTGGAGATTTCTTTACCTACAATGCTCACTCACCTTGGTACTGCCCCAAATCAATCAGGGCAACAATTGATACACCCATCTGCAATTAAACAGGGAGTCCCCATGATTTACTAGACATGAAATTTCCTGTTGCCTTCTCCTCTCTGGTCATCATAAAAAGCATTTCTTACTTCAAGAAAGGAAATTAAAGTGAGACGTGGATGGGGGTTGAGAATAGTTGATGGCAGAATAGTTCTGAAAGAACAGTGCCTAGGTGTCTTAAGGATAGGACAATATTTGTTTGTTTTAAATTTACAAATGTAATGAAATATTGCATTAAATTTCCCTACATTCATGACTAGTTTCTTAGGGCATTTATTTTCTATTCCTTTTTTTAGCTTTAAAATTAATGAATAACTCTAGAGGAACCAATCTAAACATCCTTTATGGCTTTACTTTATGATAGATCAGGATTATTATATAGTTTTTGAGTTGAAAAACTTATAAGAGAGCCTACATTTGTCTACATTCATGCAGAAGATCAACAGTGAAGTCTGTAGTGCAAAGAAGTCCTAGGAACTCAGAAAGGAAAATGCTTTAGATGATAGCAGAGACCAAAAGGGAGATAGAAGATAAATAATGCTAATGATGATGATGATGATGAAGTACTCTTCAAATTCATCTGTGCAGTAGGGCTAAGATCTGCTTAAGCAGACCTTGTCATCCTGTACTGAGACTCTTCTTGATGCAGCTTTGACAAATAATGCTAATTTAAGACAGATAAGTTTTATATTTAAATGAATCACTGAAAATGATCATTCAGCCTAAAATTTCTATGTTCCAGGATAAAAGCTCCTATCACAAGTCAATCTATGAGAACATGCTCCTTATTTATTGCATTCTGGGTAAGGCGAGCTATCTCGTTCACATGCAAGAAACTATAATGCATCTTTCACATTTAAAGTGCTCTCTGAAGCTTTCTGCTTCACAACCTCTCTCTTCCTTTGCCTGTTACCTCTAAATTTTTCATACCATCTTGAACATCTCTCAAAGAATTGCAAATTCTAGCTGGAACATGATTAATTTAGCATGTGGCCTCCTCCGATGAGTGCTCTGCCGTCCATCCTCCTTAGACAGGGCCACCTCTGCTCTTGGCTCTTAGCAGAAAAAGTGAATTAAGGAGAGGCGTGGGTTGTTCAGGTTGGCTGCTTGAAAATGAATTTTTACTGGCAGTGCCACAAAGTCAAAACAGTGGTGTCACAAAAGCAAAATTACAATATATTGTTCACTGGGAAGCACAGTCACCCAATCTCCCTCTCTCAGTTTGCCAAGAGAGTGTCTATTATTCTTTATTTGGAGGTGAAAGGCAGAACACAGGCATTTCTCCTCCTTAGACTTTCTACCTTTATTTTGTTCATGTCTCTAATACTTTCATATTTATTGCAATACCTTATCTTTTCTATGAGAAAGATAACCTCTTTTTAATACTGAAAGAAGAAACATTTGTTCATTTTTGAAGTTATTTTAACAGAATTCAATGGGACTGTGCCATGGAGGTCAGGGCCACTTCAGTGATGGATGACTTACTGTAGCAATGGCCATGGAAATCTGCTGCACAATAGCTGTTAGATTTTTTCCAAGGAATGTGCTTATTGGGTATTTATAGTATTCAGCAAGTGCTGGTATGTAGTTAGATCGGTGACGATGATGATGACCGTGATGATGAGGATGATGGTAATGGTGGGGTTCAGGTGTTCCCAACATATCACTAAAGCAACCTATCGATAAGACAAGGCTAAATTTCTTCTTGTTGCAGTAAGGGAGAGCAGTGCTTCTATAGAGCGCCTGTGTAAAGTGGGCATGCTAATGTCATGAAGTCTGCCTGAAGACTGGCCTTTCAAAGCTGAGATGTAGTGGAGATTGGAGGAGTTGAGGATAGGTGTCCTGGGAATGTGGAAGGGGGACCTTAATTGGGACTGGGTTAAAATTATAATGTAACAGTTTAAGATTGCTCAAGTCAGCAGTTTTGAAGGACTCTTGGGAGGAAATTTGTATGATTGCAGAAAGGGACAGGTTGATATTAAGTGTGATTTTTAGGAAGTTACCGGAACTAACAGTAAAATTATTTGCAACATTTATTTTCTTGAGCAAGAATTTTCTGAAGTAGTAAGTCAGTGAAGTCAGTGAAATACAAAGCAAAATGATGTCAGTGAAAACTGAAGTGAAAACTGAAGATAGGTAGAAGTAAAGTCACATTAACACTCACAGTGAGCTGTGTAAGTAAATGACTTTGATTCTTCTTTCTCCTACTCTTCCCATTTCTTCAACCTTCTCTTCCTTCCTTTTTTTGGTAAAGCTTAAGTCATTTGCTATTTAGGATTAGCTGTTTGAAACTAACCATGTGTGTGTGTGTGTGTGTGTGTGTGTGTGTGTGTATGTGTGTGGCCTTTTATAATATGTAAAAGTTCTTGTTCACTTGAGGAGAAAGAAGCTGTGTTGGGGAAAACTATTTTCAGGGCCCATTTTGACTCAAGTGTTGGTGAACTCCTACACATCCTTCAAAATCTAGCTCCTCTGATGGATTTCATGGTACGTGCCTCTATTCATGGTACATGCCTGTAATCCCAGCATTCTGAGAGGGAGAAGTGGAAGGACTGAAATTCAAGTTCAGCCTAGACAATTTAGTGACCCATGAGACTCTGTCTCAAAGCAAAATATGAGAAAGTGCTGGGAATATAGCTTAGCTTGAAGGGCCTGGGCTCAATCTCTAGTACCACCAAAAAAAAAAAAATTAAATAAAAAGATGTGAAGCCATAGAAGGCATTTTAGAAAAACCAAAGTTTGGAGGGAGAAGTACAGCAACTTCCATCTGTGATCTGTGTGTCAGTTACTATTCCCTGGGAAATCAGGTGGTAGCTTGGGTTGGGTTTTCTCTAATTCCTGGCATTATGTTTTGAACCAAGTTATACTTAATTAGTTAATTTAATTAGCTTGAATCGCATCACACTTTTCTTGTGTCCATGAGCTGTAGGAGTCAAAGCTAACATTTGGGTTATGTTGGAATCGAGAGAAGCTGACTTCTTAGAGATAATTCCTAAATTAGTACCCAGTTTCCTACATGTCTCCTCCAAAGTCCTGTGGCCTCATGTTCACCAAACCAGGGATGAGAAGAAGGTCAGAAAACCAGCAAAAAGTACATGAGGGGGCTCATGCATGTGACTAGTAGTGTGGTACTGGAGCATCCATGTCGGAAGCCAGTTACCACAGTAGATAGAGGGTATGGTCAGTATGTGCAGAGCAAGGCAGGGGGCTTTAGAAATAAATGTGGATTGAAGACCCAATCTACTCTGCTTACCAAGGAAAGAAGGCTGGTAAACCATTTACATCACCGAAAAGTACTTGACTGTTGGGGAACACTACGAGGTGGCTCTGAGCAGGATTTAAATTTTACTAATTGGCTTTCTATGTTTATCTGTGAGTCTGTCCTAGGCCTCAGCCTCTTGCCTGGCTGATTCATAGTAAGTGAACCTCTAGGAATCACTGATCTTGGCTGAGGCATGTAGTAGCAAATGAGGCCAGAGACACCTCAAAGGGCAAGATAAGGCCACAGCTGCGGACACCTTGGCTCCTCCACTAATTAAGTAAATGGAGACAGCAGTTAAAGGAATTCATTCTTATAGTCTCAATCCTACCACGAATGTTATCTTGGAGATGAGATAGTTCTCCTAAATTGGCATAATTTACCACTTGGAGAAGTCCTTGAAGTGACTCCCGAGGTTCTTCTCATTTCTTGTGCTTTTCTCAGTTTTCTCAGTTTTGTCCTTGGTCCTAATAAAGTGGGCTGATTTAGAGAAGACTTTGTCTTAGCCCTCGGAGTCGCGAGCTCAACTAAAGGGTTTTGATCTCCTGGAGCCCTAAAATCATACTATTTGTCTCTTTTTATTTAACCTCCACTGTACACTCATTTGAAAGATCGGGGATCTAGATCAGGACCGGATACTTGACATCTTTGGTATCTAAGAGGTTAAGCTATCGATTATCTGGAAACCTGCTTGCCCACAATAGCTCTCTGTTACTATGCTATGCCCCAGTGTTTTTCTTTGCCTTTCCTTTCATTTCACTTTTCCTTCTTTTTCTTCACCTTTCTCCCTCTACTCTTCCCTTTTCTTCTTTCTCCTCCCCTTCTATTCCCTTCTTTCTTTCCCTTTTTCTTTTCAATGCTAGGGATTCAACCCAGGGCTTTAGCACTGGGTTGGTTACAGCTCCAGCTTTAAGATTTTTAACTTTTTGTGTAAAATTTTGAGACAGGGTCATCACTAAGTTGCTCAGGCAGGCTTTAAACTTGTTACCCTCTTTTCTCAGCCTCCCAGGGTTCTGGGATTATAGGTGTACCCTGCCATACTTGAGCCAAGATGTTCCTTAATGGCACCTACTGCTGTTGCCTACCAATAACCTGTTTTCTTCTATATGGTGGTGTGACTACTGTAAGAATTTATGTAATTTCTAATTGAGTTAGTTAAGAGGCTGCCGACAGAAGTCAACTATCTGTAAAGAACAGGAAAGAAAGTATTAAGTGTTGACATGGGGATAAATCTGGGAAGGATCATGAAAATTTCTTGAAGCTGAGTTTGTTATATGGGTAAGATTTCAAAAAGTTTCCATCTGCTTGGGGCTGGTAAGTGGAGGAAAAGGCACCTAGAAAAAAAATCACAGTGCAGTCTAGCAAGTCTAGTGACTGAATAACTGCTGATAATCTGATGTCACTGTAATGGAAGTTGTTCTCAAAGTCATAGTGCAGGAAGCAGCAGGGGCAGGCCACGGGGGCTATCAAATGCCCTTGAGGGTTTTTTTTGTGTAGTTAAGGATGGAAGAGCAGAGTGATTAAAGACAGGAGATGATTGTGTGGATCTGAATGAAGTTCGTGCTCAGGAAGTAGCACAGGGACAGAAGAAAATTTGTTTAGGAAGAAGTAAGGAGGCGAGTGGCAGGGAAAAGTGGACACAGGAGACCAAGAGTAGCCCTTTCCATTTAAAGGATGGTGAAACTGGCACAGATGGAGATGAATTAAGTGGACTATGAAGTGATCTGCAGAAAATGCATATGTTTCTGGTTCTTTTAAATTTTCATAATATTTTAGTTTTATTGGTAAAGTACAATAATACTTTTCCTCTTGAAAAGAAATGTCAGCAGGCAGCTATGATGTGCAGTGTAGTTGTATAAGTTTTACTCTCTTTGGGCCACACACTCAAAAAAAGAGCTCTTGCTGGGGCAAACATTTCAATTTTGTGTTTCTGTATCTTACAAGAGAATTGAAATGCACCACTTCAGAGTGAATTAGGAGTGAGTCTGTACATTTTTCTCCTTAGTGGAACTCACATCATTCCCAGGGAATATGTTTTACATTCTTCCAACACTTTCCCTTATTCCCCAAACAAATTAGCATGTCTTTCCCATTTCCTACATTGTCATCAGAGCAAGAAATCATGAGGGAGAGACTGGGCGCAGGGATGATAATTTTACACTTGAGACAGGGAAGTGTAGGATTTGAAGTTTCTAAATTCCTGAAAGACTCTTGGGTGCAAGGCATCTTTTGTGTTCTTGTAAAAACCCACACAGTACATAGAGTAATCCCTGTAGGTGTCTGGGCCCATAGACTTTGCTCCTGGAAGCTCTTACGGTTCAGTGTTTGAAGATATTTTCATATTGTTTCAATGAACAGTTTCACACTCCTACCATATGATAATTAAGAGAAAGTTTTTGTTAATATTCAACAGAACTGACTAAGAAATGGAGATGCCATTTCTCTTACCTTTTAACACTTTTCTCCCATATTTAGTCTTGTGGGGGCTTCTTCTCCCTCTCCTCCACCATCTCTGCTGCCCACAGATTCCCCAGAACTCTTACACTATTTCACTTCTCTAAGCAAAAACTGAGACAAATTCTCTGATCTAAATCTGGTGACATCCTGAAGAGCTAACTGACTAATCTCATACGTTAGAGGAAGCTTTGAAAGTAATGTATACCTTAGAGTCCACTTGGGTAGGAGGATTCCAGTTTGACATACATTACACTCAAATATGCCCAGAAAAATAAGTGGTCAAGAGTAAAAGGCAGAGGAGAAAAGAATAACTAAAAGTCTCATTCTTTACAGCCTTTGAACATGCTTGCTCTATTCTTTCTTCTTTACCCAGGGAAGAGTTTTGTCTTTCTTGGAGTGCTTTATATTCTGCACAGGAGTCCTTGAACTTCTTGCAGGTCCTTTAACCTATCCCTCACCGACTGTCTTGGGCTAGTGACACTTGTCTTGCCAGTGGCTGCCACCTTTTTGGTGAACTGGTCTCTTTTGCTTGGCCAGCACATTGAAACCATCCCTGTATGACTCAGTCTCTCCGATGGGCTCCAGCACCTCCTAGTCAGACTCATGGTTCCTTGTACTGTTGGAGCCTCCCCAGGCAGGAAGGAGAGGCTCATGGGGTATCCTGGATGCCCTGCTTACACTCTTTAGGACCCAAGAGTGACCAAGACAGCATGATCACTCCTGCTTGCCTATGCATCGTGCTGTTTAGTTGCTGCATGTCGCCTAGGTGTGGGTTGCCTTGTGATGTAGCTGGAAAGTTGGGACACCTGTCACTACGGATTTGGGTCTTTCCTCTTCTTATCACACACCATCAAGTAGCATAAGCATTGCAGCTGCTGAAAGGGATGCTGCAATAGTTCCAATAACACAACGTTAGAAAATGTATATGTACTGGCAGGTACACTGACTTTATAATTTCGTTGGAGTTGTCAAGTAGTTCAATTAAAATTTCTTAAAATGCTTTCGGCTAAAAGTAAACACAATACATGCACATCTGGACACAGGTGAAAATGAGAGCAAGTGGGAACTATGTACAATCATGAGCTGAGTGGAGAAGAATATGGGGTTCACATTCCTAAGAAATGAGCTGAGGTGCCAAGGGCAGCCCAGCTGGGGCCTCCAGGCCAGGGCTGAGGCTTCCGCAGAGGGTTTCTACTGGGTGAGGTTTGCTGGTGAAGAAGCTGTGAAACAGCAGGTTCCAGCCAACAAGGGGCGCCACTCTAGAGGCTGAGGAACCAGTGACCCTGGTATTATTCCACAGTTGGCTCTGGGCCCCATGTTTCATTGAGCAGTCTGCAGTTGCTCAGGCTTTAGGTCTTTTGCTGGCTTTGTAGGAATTATCAGAGCTAGAAAATACTCAGAATAATGGCAGGAGGAGGGAGAAGGAGGAGGCCTCCTGTAGAGTTCTTTTTTTGCTGCAGGTCATGGCTACAGGAAGATAAAAAGCACTAACCAGAGCTCTTCAGGTAGAAGGGTCTTTTAAAGTCAGCAAAACGCCCGAGTCCATGATAGTCATGATCTAAGAAACACTGCCTTGAAGAAAGTAAGGAAAAAGACCACAGAGGTTGGGATTAAGCAAAAATAAATATAGTATTAAATGTATCAGATGAAGGAAATGTAACAAAGAAAGGCATGCAAGCTATTTTGGAATGTGAGCTGGGATAGCTTTTCCAGCACCTTTGTAAATGATCTTCTTTCGCTCCGAATAACGATGGCATTCTATTAGTACTTTTTCTAAGTGAACCTGAAAATGATAAGTTTCAACTTCCATCCAGAGGAATGCAGCAACTCTGGAAGGGGAAATCCTAGACCCAGCCCAAGGTTTGGAAATGGATGTGTCATCTGTCAGTGGTGACCTTGCACAAGCATTTTATGGGCCAGGCTCCTGATTTCATCTAGAGGACGTGGAGCCTGGGCAGCACCCAGTTTAGGACCATTCTTTTGTAGGACATCGAACCCTTTCATTTGGGGGTAACAGGGAAGACTATAGCAACTTAAGCAGAGGCTGCTGATGGAATTGGAGCCTTAGATCACACTGGCGCCATTCTGAGGCGGGATATGGCAATGACACAAAGAGGATCAATACTTCTGGGATGGTGGCCAGGGGAGTCAAAGTCTCCAGAAAACAGCACTTATTTGGAACCAAAGGAGAAGCCAATAAAGAAGTTCTGTGAGGTCAAGTTATACCAAAGGGTGTCTTAGCTTGAAAACATTGAAGAGCAGAATAATTCTTTGCTCAAACAGAATTTCTCTACCTAAAGGAATTTTTTGGTTTCCTCTTGAGATATGCCCCATGTCACAATCTTCTGGTTCATTCTGTTATTGTTTCAAACTGAGGGGCAGGTTTTTAAAAAAATTTAATTGCAAGATTGCTATCTTGAACCTCTCAAGCAATCATTAAGATAGATACCTTGAAATGAGGTGGGGTTTTTTTTGTTGGTTTTATGTTTTTTGTAAGAAGCCAGCCAATATTTCTTAGGGCTAAAAGTACCAATTACCCAAAGCAGTAAAATGTAATGCATATAAATTTGAAAGAAATGGAAATTGAGTTACATTTGTAAATGCAAACATTTACAAACACAGTTTAGCAAATTGTGGTTTTTATCCTGGAAAGGCATTTAAGGGTATGTAAGGGCAATGCCTTGTTTTCTGATTCGTGTCCTGAGGAGTGTTGGTGTTGGTCTTTCCCACTGTCTTGTAAATGAATGCATTTTCCTTACACCAAAATCTCTTGGAAGGGGGCTCACTTTTGGACATCAGCTCACATTTAGTACAATTTGCAGTGCTGCATTTCGTTGATGTTTTTATTGTTTTAAACACACAATGAAGACCTCTTCTAGTACAGATTTTTTTTTTTAAAAAAACTTGATTGGTTGGCATGGTAGAACCCAGCCAGCAGAGATTTTGAAATGAAGATGGCTTTATTTAAGCAGCTGTATTTTGTTATGGAGTATCCTGTAACTTGCCTCAAGGAAAATGTCTGTATTCCCCGGACTGTTTGGTGACAGCTCTTGTTTTTTGGGGCTGGATGTCCCTGGGTGCTATCTGATGCCAGCTGCAACAAACAGGGGTACATCTCTTTTTGGTGGCCTGCTGATGTCAGGGTCACAGAGAGCTCAGATTCCAGGTCATCCTCCCTGTCAGGAGAACTTTATTAAGTATTGCTTCTATATCCCACATTTCCTGGATCAGCATCCTGGAAGTCAGGATAAAAGCTACAAAACAGTACATTCCCCACCCCCCATAATCTTGTAGTCCATAAGGAAGCACCTAGAGCCCACGGCAAATTTCTTTCCAGCAATCCCAGGAGTCCTCAGAGGAGTGTCTTGTGACATTCTTTTGTCTCACAATCAAACATATCCAGCATTTTTCTCCTCTCCTGTTCCAAATCGCTGTGATAATGTTCCTGTTTCCTGGGAAACTCTGCACGGGTCCCCTGTTTCTCTTGCTCACCAGCAATGCTGGTCTTTGAGATGGATGCCTACTGGGGAGGAAACACATTCTACTCTCCCGTAAATGCTGCTGTCCATGGAAGGGGAGATCTCAGCAGAAGACACCTAACTCTTTGTCATGAATGTTGGTCCCTATGCTGTGAATGTCTTGCGCTGTAACAGACATTGCTATTAGACTGACACAATATTATTATAGCTGCCCACTGATTTCCAGTTTATATCAGCCACTAGGACCCTCTGATAATTTCTGGTCCCTGAAACATGCAGGATTCTGTGTCTCCAGCCCATAGTCAGAGGCGAATATGTGCAGCTCCCTATGTTGTCTTCCCTTGTACCATTCCTTCCCCTCTTCCTTCTTAGTTCCCTCCCTAAGGAACTTCCTAGGATCTTTCCAGGCCTGACTTTGTCCATACAGAAGATACACTGGAGGTTTTGGGTTCACAGAGGGGAGCTCATCCAGGACCCCTGCTGTAACCCATGAGGATTATAGGAGCGAGACTGTACAGGTTAAAACCTCTTTTCCTTTAAGGATCTGGCTTCATCTTATATCCTAATTTATTTTCTCCTAGTATTAAATCAAACTGAAATTATGGTCAAATTATATTTTGTTTTCAGTGAACCCTACTTTTTCTTTCTTCCTCCCCCTTTCTCAATCTATTCTTCTTGTATGAATAATTGTCCCTTTTTCTGCCAATCCAAGTTACTTCCTTTTCCTCTCTCTTCCTTTCTTTTTTCCATTCTCTTGTATTTCTCTCTCCTTCCTTTCAGAAACTGTGTGGCAACTGTTTAATGTATTGTGTTATATACTAGGGACATAGATATGATTTTTTTTTGGAGACAGCATATCACTGTGTAGTCCAGGCTGTTCTCAAACTCACTATGTAGCCCAGGCTGGATTTGAACTCCAAGCAATCCACCTGCTTTAGCCTCCTCAGTGCTAGGTGTGCACCACCATGCCTGACTAAATTTGGTCATAATTATGTTCTTTCAGGAGCTTAAAATTCACCCTCATATTTTTCCTTTGAAAATTTCTTTCCTTTGTCTTTTCATTTGTACTTTGTAAAATTCTTCTCCTTCTCTAAATTGTTACAGTATGCGTACATGATATGTACTGTAAGCTATTCTGTACTTTATTTTTATGTCTCTGGTTATTGTGGGCTTCATGGATGGATTGTAAATATCTGCAAGGTATTGAGACAATGCCTCAATCTTCTTTTTCATCCATTATAATTGTTTAACATATACTTGTTGGCTCCACTGCTCTGTACATATTTATGTTGGATTTGGTTGATTCAGTAAATAAATACGACACCTTATGTGAGCAAATTCTTCTTTCAAAGGTCTCCTTTTGCCCTATGTTATAACTGTGTGCTAAAAATGTGTACTATACTCAGATTCTGAGGTGGTATGGGAGTACAGTTATTGGTATTGAAGAAGAAATCCTGACAAAACTACACCTGTTGCACTATAGCCTTCATCTAGAAGCTTATCTCATTCTTTTTTTATTTGAAAGGTAGTAAAATACAACAAAACAATAAAGAACAAAGCCAATCGAGACAGTGCAGTGAAACTGGTACAGAACTTCACAGCAGAATACAAGGATAACAGTAATAGGTACCATAGTATATCTCGTTATCTTCACAATAGTTATCCATTCAATCAGGTATAACAAAATCAAACCAAAATCAGAAAATTATAAAACCTATCAAAACAGTATTGAGTAGAGCATAACAATTAATCAGAACAAAGCAAAACAGTGGAAACATATTAAAATGAGTCTGCCTTTGTCTAGAGAAGTGTCCCTCCCATGTCCTGTTGCTTTGTACTGTGCAGCATATTAGATATGAGCTTATGGGAAATGGTCCAAAAGTGCTTTCTACTTTAAATGTGAACTTGTGAAGAACTTTCTCTTCCTCAAAGTACCAGAACTCATCAGCTCATGAAGAGAATTAAATAAAGCAATGTGCTGTTTTCACTCCCTTTGTTGCAATACTGGGGATTAAACCCAAAACCTTCACACTGAGTTACATCTCCAACCCTTTTTCCATTTTGAGGCAGAATCTTGCTAAATCACTGTTGCTCAGTGTTGTAGTCATGGGTTGTGCAGAGAACAATTAGAGTCAGGACATGGAGTTTATTTTATTTTTATGATGGTCACCCGGGGTTAACACAAGAAAATGCAGGAAATCTATCCACAATGCTAAAGACATAGAATATTTAGCCAAAGGCCTGAATCCTACAGCAATGTCCAACATGAGTCCAGATGAAGACCCAGAGCTCATGACAATGCCTCCCATGAATCCAATTGGAGGTCTAGAACCCGCAAGAAGAACTCATGCCAGCCTGTTTTTAGGGATCCAGATCAATGCTGGGAAGGCCCAAAGGTCAGTGGTGGAAACTAGGAAGTCTGTGCCAGCAGGGTGAAGGAGCTGTGCTGGTAGGTTGAGGGTTGTATGCTGGAGCCGAGAAGTCACACTCATAATAAAGACCAGGGCTGTCCTGAAAAGCACCACAGCCATGCTCAGCCACACAGAGGCCCTGAACTCCTCCTGTGACAAGCATGGTCGAGTACATGCCAGGAAACCAGCGTGACGAGTTCTTCCTGGAGACCAAGTGGCACACGTCTTCCCCTCTGGAGCCAGGAAGCAATGCTCCTTGTGAGGACCAGAGCTTCTCCAGGAGAACTAATGGCTCAAACAGCAAAACGTAGGAGAACCCACAGCACCTGAATGCACAGCACTAACGTGATAGCTTCTACTTTTCCACGTCTCTATTTATGCTGGTAACCTTCCTCAGGTGGACCATCTACGCTCAGCGCTGTGCTGATGTAATCCAACTGGTGTTAAATTGACCACCAGTTTTTAATCCATAACCCTCAGGTTGGACTTAAACTTGAAGTTCTTTTACCTCAGCCTCCCAGATGCTGGGATTGCAAGTTAGTATAACTTTGTTATAATTACTTCTTTTTTTTTATTTAAAGAGAAAAAAAAAGAAAACAGAAAAAGGGAAGAAATATTACAGAATTTCAAAAAAAAAGATAAATAGTAAGAAATCACTAGTTGATAAATTACATATTGTCCTTTTAGAAATAGTTGTTCAAGTTACAGAATTAAAGCATACAAAGTGGACATTTAAACAGTGAGACTGCTAACAGTTCTGTTCGACAATCCAACAAGAACTTACAACTATGGTTATCAATCCTACACACTTAAATATACATGCAGTTATATCTTTTATAGCACTTCCTATTTCCTCTCTTTTTTTTAACAATAGCAATTACACATTTTTATAATTACTTCTTGATCTCAATTTTTTTCACAATAATAATGGTGGGGATTATTATCAACCATAGAAAGAAAGTAATAGAGTATATTAGTCAGCTTTTCATCACTATAATAATATACCCGAGGTTATTCACCTAGAGAACGTTTCTGGAAAATATAGTCTAAGATCAAGGGCTCACATTATTTGGGGCCTCAGGCTAGGGTAGCACATCATGGTAGGGGTGGGTGGCAGAGAGACCTCTTACCGCAGGAACTAGGAAGTAGAGAAGAGGATGAGGCAGGGATTGAGGTCTTACAATTCTCTTCCAGGGCCTGACCCAAGCACCTCCCACAAGGTCTGACTCATTTTTTTAATTATTAATCTTTATTAGTACATGTTTGCAGTACATAGTGGTGACATTCACTGTGAGCAGTTTGTACATGTACATAACACATCTCAATTCTTTTTTTCTCTTTTCCTTTCCACCTTCACCTGTTTTTTTGCTAGTATCAGATTCATTTATTTATAAGTCCTTATAAAGTTAATTGTCATACATACAGATTGACAACCAGACTAACAGACCAAAAATATGTAAAACACATAAGACAATTATATAAAATCAATAAATGCTTTTTGATACATTGGACATACTGTATTACAATAACTATTTTTCCTTCTTTTTTCCTATCATCTTTTATTTTGTACTATATATATATGTATAATGTATATATATAGTTTCAAATATAAGAGAAACCATGTGATATTTAATCTTGTGCATGTCTGATTTATTTTACTTAACATTATAGTCTCAAGTTGCTTCTATTTTCCTATAAAAGATCCAAGTTTATCCTTCTTCATTGCAGAGTAGTACTTCATTGTACACACATACATTTTTTTATTCATTCATTTGGTGATTGACATATACACTGCTTCCAAAATTTAGCTATAATGAATTAGCTATAATAAACATGGGTATGATTTTTAAAATTCTTTTGGGAAGTCACTTAAGAGGGAAATTGATAAGTCAAATGGAATTTCTATAATTCAGTTTTTGAGAAATCTCTATACTGACTTCCATACTGGTTTTACCAGTGTACATGCCCACTGTACACTGATAAAACCAGTATGGCCTTGACAGCATTTGTTATTTTTTGATTTCTTGGTGATAGCCATCCTTTCTGGAGTGAGATGCAGTCTCAGCATTAAGTGGTATTTCTCAAATGGCCAGTGAGGTTGAACATATTTCATGTGTTTATTAGCCATTTGATTTCTTCATTTGAGAAGTTGTCTATTCATTTCAAAAGGCTTTTAGATTTGGAGGAGCATAATTTTTTTGAGTTCTTTTTATGTTTTGATCATTAGTCCTTTGGAGAGTAGCTAACAATTTTTTTTTCCCATTCTGTAGATTGTCTCTTCACTCTGTTAGTATTTTTCTTTGCTGTGCAGAAGCTTTTCGATTTGACATGATGCCATCTGTTGATTCTTAGTATTATTTTTTCGGCAACAGGGTTTCGTTCAGAAAGACTTTGCCTATGTTCATGTCTTCATGTGATTTACCTATTTTATCTACCAACAGATTAAGTATTTTTCTTCTAATTTCTGGATCTTTGATCCATTTTAATTTTAGTTTAGTGTATAGTGAGACATAGGTCTAGGTTTTGCCATGTGGATTCTCAGTATCATTTATTAAGGAGGCTATTTTTTCCTTCAGCAAAAGGATTTGGCTCCCTTTGTCAAATATAAAGATAACTGAGCGCGCCTGAAGTTGTTTCTGCACCCTCTATTGTGTTTGCTCAACCCCAAGTACGCTTCCTTGCCAATACCATGCTGTTTTTTTAAATCACTGTAGCTTTATGGTATAACTTGAAATCCAAGATCATAATGCCCCCTGCCTTTGCCCTTGCATTGGTTTTGTTATGCTAGTTCTTTTTTGATTTCATATGAATTTTAGGATTTCCTTTATCTCATTTTATTAGGAATGCTATTGTTATTTTGATTGGAATTGCTTTAAATTGTATAGGGTTTGAAAGGATAATTATTTTGCCTATGTTGGTTGTGCTTATCTGGGATCAGGGGCTATCTTTCCACTTTTTGATGTTGTCTTTAATCTCTTTTTTCAGAGTACTATAGTTTTCATTGTGGAGTTTTTCACTTCCTTGATTAGGTTAATTCCAAAGCATTTCATTTTTCTTGATGCTCTTGTAGAGTATATTGTTTTCCTCCTTTCTCTCTCAGTGAGTTACCGGTATACAGGTGTGCTATTGATTTCTCAGTTTTAACTTTGTATCCTGCTAGACTACTGAATTTGGTATTAATTCTAGGAGTCCTTTGGTGGAATTTTTGGGGTCTTCTAGGTATGGTATCATGTTATCTGTAAATAATAATAATTTAACTTCTTCCCTTCCTATCCATATCCCTTTTTTCTTTCTCTTATCTAATTGCTCTAGCTAAGATTTCTAGAACTGTATTAAACAGGAATGGTACTAGTAGACATCCTTATCTTGTTCTTTGATTTTAGAGTGAAAGCTTTCAGATTTTCTTCATTTAGTATGATGTTGACCTTTCATAGAGAGATTTTATCAGGTTTTCCTAAAGGTGTTCTATTTCTATTTCTACAGGTTTTTTAAAATCATAAATGGATGTAGGGTTTTGTTAAAGGCTTTTTTTGCATCTATTTTGATGATTGTATGATTTTTGTTCTTGCTTCAGTTTATGTGTTGTATTACATTTACTATTTTGCATGTGTTAAATTATTTCTGTGTTCCTAGAATGAATCCTGCTTCATCATGATGTATGTTCTTTTTGATGATTTGCTATATTCTGTTTCCTAGTGTCTTATTGAGGATTTTGCATATATGCATATCATTAAAGAGATGGGTCTGTAGCTTTCTTTTTTGAGTTGGGTTCTGTTCTGGTTTTGAAATCAGGGTAATGATTGCTTCCAGGAATGACTTTGGGAATACTGCTTCTCTTAGAGTTCACTAAAATGGTTAAGGAATATTGGCATTAGGTGTTCTCTAAAGTAGAATTCAGCAGTGAATCCATCAGGTCCTGGGGTTTTCTTAGTTGGTAGTGTCACTGATTGATATTGGGTTATTCAGGATTTTTTTTGTATGGGGGATTGAACTCAAGACCTTATACTTGTCAGGCAGGTGCTTATGCCACTGATCTAAATCTCCAGCCCCAATTCAGGATTTTTATATCTTTTTGGTTCAGCTTTTGTAGTTTATATGTATCTAAGAATCTATCCATTTCTAATTTTCCATTCTATTAGAGTACAGTTTCTCAAAGAAGCTACCAATAGTTTTCTAGATTTTGGAAGACTCTGTTGTGATTTTGCCTTTTTTATTTCTAATCGTGTTTCTCTCTGAAACCCTTTAGAGTCCTCACTTGGACCTTTTGGATTTGGTTTTCCCTTCACATGAGCCATGAGTCAGGATCTGGGGAGAAAGTGCAGGTTTTAGCTTTCTTTTCCTTTTGTATGCTGCCTCTTTACTTTCTCTGGAGGATCTCATTTTTCCATCAGATTCTTCTTGGATCTTGGGGGTCCACTTTTCCCCTTCTTTTCTTCCCCAAGTTGTTATTTTCCAGTGTCTGGATTCTGGTCTTGAAGAGGATAAGTTGTTGTTTACTACTCTGCCATTTTCCCAAGGTCTGACTTCTCAATAATATCCCAGTGGGAACCAATTCTTTAACATCAGTGTTTCTAACCTGTGGTCTAGGGGCTTCATGTGGCCCTGAACAGATAGTAATGCAGCTTCAAGACTGTAAACTTTCAACATCAAGATGCAGTTTTTAATGATATTTGCTGTGACTGGATTGCATCGTGTTCCAGTGCATACTGTGTAGGTGACAACAGAAAGCTATGTAGGAGAGGGCACAGTGCAGGCCTTATTCTGCCTTCTAAACCTGCACTATACAGCTAGCCTAATTGAATCCTGTGTGTATCAGATGTTACATGCATTTAAGTGACTTGGCAAATAAAACGCAGTGATTATCAATAATAGCATTTCATCCTCTCTGTGGGCATTCTTTTGCTGTTAAGCAGACATGTAAGCTTTATTAGTTAAAGTTTAACCTTGTATTATTTGGCAAAATAGTTTAATAAGTTAAAATATTAAAAACTAAATCTTGCTATTTATATATAGTAATTGTATTTTACGTGCAGCCCAAGGCAATTCTTTTTCACTCTCTGGCTCAGCAAGCCAAGGCAGAAGGCTGGAACCCATGCCTCAACACATGCATGAGGACATTGAATATCTGCATTGTGGTAATGAGACTAAGAGATTTAGTATTTGTCTAATCCAGACCTGTATGCTCTTCTTTTTGTGAGAATGAAATTTACTAATCTTAATAATGGATGAATAATAACTGTTCTTGAGATCAAGGAGAGTTGGGAGGGGTCAGCAGTATGCCTGATCATAGATTAAGCCTGGAGTGAGAGCCACACGGAAGCTGGCTGCCTCTATGTGCTATCTCACTTGCACAGCCAGTGGAGACCCCATAAATATCATCTTGAAAGTGGAAGCAGCATTGGCTCCAGGATTCTCCATCAAATAAGAAAGTTCTAGACACAGAGGATCAAATTGCTGTTTAATTGTTGGGAACTTGTTCACAATGTAACAAATGCTCTGGCAGAAGCAATTTTGAAAAGAGTGAGTTGGAAACGTTGAGGGAAAGTCACAATCTTTAGTCATAAAACACCTGAACAAGACATAATTATTAGCCCTGAGCTTTATTTTAATGATATACTATGTCTTAAATATAATACCAGTACTTTGCTGAAATAGGCCAGCTGCTCAGAATGAATGAAAGAAAAAGATGAGAAGGATGCTTTGCAATGAATGTGTAACTTTGCAGAACCTGTCATTTTGGTCAGGTTCTCTGGTGCTCCCAGGGACCTACAGGATGAGCTGGCATCTGCTGTGGGACGTCTGCCAACAGCCCCTTGGGCTGGGAATGTTCTGTACATTCCTGTCACACTTAGGAATGTATCTTGGTACATTTTCACTCTCAGATGCGGTTGGGAGAGGGGCAGTGATGGGCCCCTGGAGTGAGGCAGTCAGTCGTATATTTTTCTTGGCCTTTGGAGAACTGGGTTCAAATTCTGACTCTGTTTGATGAATAACTTTTCATCAATTCCTTACCTGAAAAATGGGATTAAATTCAAATACTCGAAAAGATTAGATAAGAGTCTCTTTGTGAGAATGCTTAGACTGTATCTCCAGGCCTTTTATTTTATTTTATTTTTTTAATTTTTGGGACAGAATCTTGCTAAGTTGCTATATTCCCTGGACTGATCTTGAATTTATGATCCTCCTGCCTCAGCCTCCCAGAGTGCTGGGATTGTAGGCATGCATCATCATGCCTCTATAAACCTAAACTTTTTTAAGGATACTTAAGTGATCATGATCTGAATGTTGGTAGAAATATGGATGGTAATGACAATTCTTTTGAAGTCTTAAAATGAGAAAGAGAGGAAAGGCCATTCTTGTTATGAAATGGCAAAGAACATGGTGGAATTAAGTCCTCATCCCAATGTTTCTGGAACATAAAACTTTACAAGTGATGAACTAAGATATTGAGTGGAAGAAGTATCTAAGGGAATGTTGAGGGTACTTCTCTTGACTGCACATAGTAAACTATGAGGAGAGAGAAACAAATTAAAGGCAACACTGATAATCAGAAGGAAGCAGATCTTAAAGATTTGGAAAACTTGCAGCTTGCATAGGTTGTAAAAGCTTATTGGGACAGAACACCAAGCAACCCCTTGATAAAGAGATTGGTATGGATAGAAGGCAGCCCTATGTCATTCATCAAGACAATGGAATAAGTTTCCCCAAAGTGTTTTGGAGATTATTGGTGCATATTTGTCATCACAGGCCTAGAGTGCTAATGACTGGGAACAGAACCATGTTTAACTGAAGAGTCCTCCAGGCTCTCACAGGACCTCAGCATTTGCTGCCTTGTGCAGACTTGCGACTCTGTTCCTGCATTCTGGGGCAGCACTCCTGGGCCACTCTGGTTGTGATTTAAGTGGGGCTAGCTGTAGCTCAGGCCACTGCTCCAAGGGGCACAAACAGTAAACCTTAATGGTACATGTGTAATGCCAACTGTGAAGCTGTGCAGAGTGCAAGAGCTGTGGAGGCATTGCTACCTCCACTTAGATTTCAAAGGATAACTCTGAAAGCCTGGAGACCCAGGCAGCGTACTGCTGCAGGACTGGGTCAGCATAGAAAGTCTCTGCTGGAGCAATGTCCTGCAGAGCTGTGGAGTTAGAGCCTCTGCAGAGATTCCTGTTAAGGCAATGCTAAGTGGAGCCATGGGGACAAAGCTTCTGTAAAGGTTTCAGACTTTTGGGGCCACCAGTATATAATGTCATGAGACTCACTTGAAACTCTACAAGAACACTGGAATACAGGAAAATAAAAGCAAAACTATCAATATACGAGAAAAGATAATTTTCACTTTGCAATTGTGTACCAAGTTACAGGTTCGTGGTGTAACATACTCATTTGACAAATAAAGGTATTTTCAGTCCTTCAAGGGGTCAAAAATGCCTTCTAAAGGTACCAGAGGGTGTACTTCTGCACCTCTAAAGCAAAAAACATGATGATAACCAGGAAGCAGAGGATCTCATATGTAGAGAAGTGAATAGAATTCCCAGGGTGAAAGTGAGAAGCACCAAGCACCAAGGTCTCAGACAGAGAATCACATACTCAATTCAGGGAATAGATTGTTTGGGTTGAGGCAGAAGGTCAAAGCGATCCAGGAAGAAAAAGAAGATAATTTTGGCACACTTATGTGTGAAATAGCACTGAGAGAGGTCAGAAAGATCAGAGAGAATTAGTAACAAAGATCAGGCATTTATTAACTTCAGGAACATAAAATTTAAGCTAAAGAAGAAAAAATATAGTAATAGTAGTAACCTAAGCAGTGGTCAATATTTATATAATTATAACATAATAAATTATAATATTTTAAAGATGAAACAGTTATAATATTCTGAGAACATGGGATAATGGTATAAGAATGCTAAACCCTTACCTTCCATATAGGAAATCAATAATAATAATGATAAAATATAACTATGTTATTTAGAAATGGAAAAAATATTATGAAAACAGCTAAAAGCATATGAAGCAATTGATTCTCAGGAGAAAAATTCAAAAGTGCAATGACAGACAAAGGATTTCTGATTTTTTTCTCATTAAGCTTGATAATATTCAACTTCTTAGTGTCTTGAATATATAGATATAGATATAAACCACTCACTAGAAAATAACCAAATATTTACATAGGCAGAAATTCAAATGGTTAGTTATTTATGGGTTTAATTTTATAGGTAATGAGAAAATTAAATGAAACATTATTTCATAATTACTAGAGTGGCAAAGAACTAACTCTGACAGTGGCAAATGTCTACAGGGATGTGGAAGAAGTAGAGTCATACCCTACTTGTGAGCGTGTCAATTATAACATCTAGTTTGGAGCATAAGTGAGCAATAGTTTGTGAAGTAGAAAATGAGCAGGACCAGGACCCAGCAGTTTCACTTCCAGGTGTTTATTATCAGTCTGAGGTGACTTTTCCCAAAGCACCCTGAGCAGAAGTCTCAGTCACCCTGAGCAGGTAGGCGGGTGGGGATTGATTAAATGTGCATCTTCCTAATTTTGGAGAGTATGATTCAGAAAGGCTGGGAAGAAACGGCATTCTGCATCAAAGAAATGTTTGGATGTGTGCCAGGATGTTTTAACAGGTGAAATTTAGAAATTAGAAGAAAGCATTAAAATTGATGAAAAATTTTAAAAACTTTCCATAGATATGTGTATACGTGTCTCGCTGGGGAGCGTGGTGCTCTGCATACATTAGGTATTCTACACCTGTGTTGTATCCTCGATGATTTCCAGTTTTGCATCCTTTTTTATTGGTACATTTAAGTATGCATAATGATCATATCCACCCTAGAGAGTTTTTCCTGTACATGGTATATTGTATTTCTTTTTTCCCCCATTCTCCTCCCCTCTGTTTCTCTCCCGCTCCTTATTTATAAAAGCTTTGTTTCCCCTTCTATTCTCTTTTTTTCTTGTTTCTTCTTTCCTTCTCCCTCCCTTGTTCTACTTGTCATTTGAACATTTTCAAATGGGATTCCATAGAGTAATAACCCTTGGAAAGAAATTTGTGAGAGTGTAAAATTATCTTACTATTTTTTCTTTGTTTTATATTCCTTTATAATTTGAGGACTATTTTAAGTAGGTTTAAATTAACCAATTCCTTCAAAATAGTCACCTTGTTTTCAAAGAAACATTTATTTGTTTTAGAACTTGTATTTCATAGATTTAAAGTAACATTAGACAGAATTAAATAATGTAATAAAAACTCAGATCACAGGCACATTTGTTCATATGTGTAAGTAACTCTTTATAGCATTTACCTGAGAGAAAAAAATGTATGAGTATAGTAGTGTTATTATTATTATTATTATTTGAGATGGAGTCTCCCTATTCAGTTCAGTCTAGCTTTGAACTCACCATGTAGCCCGGGCTGGCCTCAAACTCATGGCAAACCTCCAGCCGTAGCCTCTGAGTGCTGGATTTACAGATGTGCACCACCATGTCTGTCTAAGCAAGGTTTAGCTTAACCTTTGAAAATGCATCTTTTCAGAAATCACTGATATATTTTACAGAGGGACTGAGAAGTTGATGAATCTGATAAATTAGTTAGAAACATCTTTTAGGTTTCCATCCACCTGAAATTTTTACAAATGCAAATTGTGAGCTTCTAGTAATTGAGATGATCAAAAATATACTTTCTCTAAAGTACAAGGAGACTTTTGTAACTTCACAGACATAAATGCTTTTAAATAAATCTCCACGTCATATGACAGGATAGAAGTGTTCATAATCACATAGAGAGAGAGAATATAATGTTTTATGTGTCACTGGAGAAAAATGTAAAACAAATATTTTGAAATTTTTCTCTAGCCCATTTATTGTTTTGATTTGACTCAACCTTTTCTTGTTATTATAATCGACTTCCTAATGGATCTTCTCAATTGTGTGGGCAGATACACAAAAACTTTATATGCATGAATAATATAAGTTGATGTGGCAATATATTTTCTTTGTTTTCATATTTATACATACAGCACAAATCCTAATAAAACTAGACTGGAATATATTACAAATTCATTTGGTTGGGATTCAGTTACTGAGTCAGTGAATAAATATGTATGATTTAAATTAGGAATGTGCAGTCCATTACTTACATGCCACCTCTTCTACTTTATTTTGACTTTTACACTTATGTTTTATTAATATTTTGAAGTTGTAAACATGAGTATAGTGAGCCATATCACAAAGTTGAGGCAAGGGTTTTGTTGTATGCTGGAATATGAAAGTCCTGGGAATAACTGCAGAGAAATTTCTCAGATGGACTCTTTTGGAGTGTTGCAGTGTCCGTTAGGTTTGTGGTTTTCCATTGTCAATGGTGTGCGCTTATAGCCTAGTCCGGTGTATTTCAAGGAGTGGCCAGTTGTCCACTGTATTAGTCCACACTTAGTTCTTCTTTAAAATGTCCAGCCCCAGGCTTACTACACATCTATTAAATTTACTGCTTTGGAAGTGTGGTCAAAGAACCTGCATTTTAAATTAATCTTCCTATTGATTCTTATACAAAATAATGTTTGGGATTATTTTAGTTTTTGTTCCTTAATAGGAGAGTCAGGGTTGCTGTGATCATGGCATGTGACTTACTGAGGATGTGTGTTCAGAAAAACTTGTGAGGTAGAGAGCAGAATGCAATAGAGGGAGGAAAAATGCTGATCAAAGTATGGTTTCAAGAAAAAAAATTGCCTTGGTCTGGTTCACAGGGTGCAAGGCTACGGCACTGTTCTACTTTGAGGTGAGGGTGGCAGTTTGTGGATCACTGTTTCCAGACAGTCCTGTCATTGGATAGCAGACAGTGGCTCAGTCTCTTGATGAGGCAGTTCCCAGTAGCAGAGGTCAGTCTCCAGAGCAGGGGTGGACAGCTGTGTATCCGTGGCAGCTGGCACCTACAACAGCTGGGAGTTCCGGGCCCTAGTCTGGTGAAGAGGATCAGGGTGGAGGATAAAATGGGCATCTAAACTGAGTGTGGTGACATTACCTATCATGGCAGGTACTTGGGGGCTGAGGCAGGAGGAATTAAATTTAAGGATAGTCTGAGCAATTTAATAAGATCCTGAATCAAGATAAAAAATAAAAAGGGCTAGGGATGTACTTCAGTGACACAGATCTTGGCACAGTTCCTGGAACCGCAAAAAAAACCCAACAAAAATAACCCCCATAAATGAAGTGAAACAAAATGAAACAAATACACAAAAATATTAACTGTGATCTACCTCTTGTGTTGCCTTGGTCTGCTTATTTTTCATCTTAAACTCACTCCAACCTGAAATCATAATATTGGGGAAATGTAGTTTGTCTCCCAAAAGGCTTATTGTTCTGAAGACTTGACTGCCAGCTAATGGGCTTTTAGGGAAGTGACTGGATCAGGAGAGCTCTAATCTCATCAAGTGGGTTAGTCCATTTGTGAATTGATTAGCTGAGTTTATTAGGAGGTGGGGCCTAAATGGATAAATTAGGTCACTGAAGGTGCGGTTTTGAAGGATGTATCTTGTCCCCAGAAACTTTTTCTCTGACTCTTTCCGTCTCCTGCTTCCCACCTACCCTGAGCTGAACAGACATCTCTATCATGTCCTTCCACCATGATATTCTGCCTACCATGGGACCATGGAAAAATGGAGCCAGTTGACCATGGACTGAAACCTCTGAATGTATGAACTAAAATGAATCTTCCCTTCTTTAAATTTTTGCATCAAGTATTTTGTCAGTGATAAAAGACTAATGCAAGTATTGGTGGAATGAACCACAGCCTCGACTAATACAGTTGGTACCAACATCCTGGCACCTATCATAGTCATTCAGCATCACTCCTGAGTTTCTCATGCACTTCTGGCTTGCCTAGATGACTTTCCTTTTGGATCAGTGCAACCTTTTTCCTTGAGGGGCTTGAGTTCCTGCTTTCCATGTCTTTTGGAAACTCAGATTTTTATATTTGCCCAATTAGAGTCACAAATGGCCATGCAAGTACCAAGAGATATATCAGAAAATGTCTAAGACATCAATGCATGTCTTCATTATTAAATGTTAGTTCTACTTCTTCATGATGACTAATTTTCCTGGCCATTAGGGTAATCTTTGTGTGTACCTCATGTCCCACTGTGTCTTGGTTACTTTTCTCTTGTTATTGAGACAAAATACATGGCCCCCCAAATGAAGGATGGAAAGGTTTATTTAGCTTACAGTTTATGGAGTTCTCAGTCCATACTCAGCTGGCACCAAAGCAGAGTGGTGCGGCTGATGGGCAACTATTCATGATGGCCACAAGCAACAAGAGCAAAAAGGGCAAACAGGGAACAAAAGAGAGGAGCACACCTCCTTCCCTCCCTTATATGTATACTGGCTACTTATATCAGGTCGGGTGCAGCCACAGTGCCAATCCCAGCAGTAAACAGTGAACCAATCACAAATGCCAGATCCAGCCACCTTTGAAAGGCCTATCCACCATGACTGCATAAGGCTTCTGGGAACATCCAGAGGGAAACCACAACACACTGACACAAGGAACTATAGTAACAGAAACAGTTGTTGCTTTGAGCTTCTTTAGAGTTTTACCATATCTTTTGGGTGGGAATGTTCCTCATATTACACTCAGGATCTCTAGACCCATAGACCTTAGATATATGGGTATAAGAAGCAGATAGTCAGCTGAGTTACTGGAAGTGATGGTAAGTGGGCTATTTTCACTTTTCTGTTCTAAAACACCACTTACAGGTATTCTATCTATGGGGGACACTACACTATATGATTGACTTCACTTGAAGAGTTTGCCAAAACCTACAGAATGACATTTGTCTTCATGTAGGATACTATCTGTCTTCAAGCTGGTATCTGAGCTACATTTTTAAGAGGAGGTTTAATCCCTCCAGCATTAGTGTTTTGCTGAATTTCATGACTATAGGTCAGACTCTTTGTGACCTTTAGGCCAGAGGCACTGGATGAGAACCATCTGCAAGAAACTCACACCCCTGCTCTGTGTTAATCTTGGTAAGAACACATGCTCTCCTTTCCAGGGTGGGAGGAATCTGAGGCAATGAATTTTCCATTAGTAGTTTGTTGGTCTTTTTGAGAGAAGAACTTATTTTTCTACTAAAAGAAATCTAGGTGAGGCACTGTAATTACTTCCATTACAAAATTACCCAGTGGCCTTTGCTTTGGGGGACAAATTAAGCCAGATTTAACAAAAGGACCAAGTTTGACCCTGCATCATGTTGGAACTTGGGGCGCTGGGAGAATAGGCAGCCAGCTCGCCATTCTGGTAAGTGGTTGGGGGCCTCACAAGCCGCTGCCGTGCCCAGGCAAGAACTATCTGCATTTTCTGAGCTCTGCATCATGTTGGAACTTGGGGTGCTGGGAGAACAGGCAGCCAGCTCACTGCCCTGGTAAGCGGCAGGGGGCCTCACAAGCCGCCGCTGCCACTCCAGGGTTAGAACTATTGGTGTTTCCTGAGCTCTGCATCATGTTGGAACTTTGGGCGCTGGGAGAACAGGCAGTGAGCTCACCACCCTGGTAAATAGCTGGGGGCCTGCTGGTGCATGGGCTAAGCATCAGACATCTATCCACCTGCTTCCCCATTAGCAAGTGAGAGCTGGAGGTCTGAGTATCTCTTGGGAGGATGAACATATGCAGTGTGGCAAGTAAGGGGATTTCCTTCTACCATCTCTTTGAAGGCAAATATTTTTATCACTGTTTTGCTCAGTTCTGATTAATGGTACTGCTCTATTCAATATTCTGTTTTTATAAGTTTGATAGTTCCTTCCATTTTCCTCTACCTTATTGAAAAGACAGCTAATGTGAACAGAATGGGATGTACTATTGTGCCTATTGCTCATGTCCTGGTGACCTGCTGTGAGGTTCTGTGGTAGTTTCACTGCACTGTGGTAGCATGGGTTTGTTCTGTCTTGTTCTGCTATATTTTGCTATCTTCAAAAAAAAGAGTAGATAACAAAGTAACAAAATACCTCCAAAAAACTCCCAACTGCACCAAAGCTGATTCATGGGGCATGGATGAGGAGAAACTCAATAACAAAGCAACAGAATAATATAAGGTGATTAAAAAGTAAATAACAACAAAAAAACAAGTCAGTAAGGTACTGAGCAACCTGAAACAGGATATAACTAAACAGATAATGGACTTAAAAAGCAAAAGGAGGAAAAGAAAGTGCTCTAAAGGATATAACTGCATTTACGCTTAAATGTGTATGATTGATAACCATGTTGCTAAGTTTTTATTGGATCATTGAACAGAACAGTTTGCAGGCTCACTGTTTGAATATCCACTTTGTATGCTTTAATTTTGTAACTTGAAGAACCATGTCTAAGAAGACAAGATGTAATTTATCAACTAGTGATTTCTTACTGTTTATTTTTTCTTCTGAAATTCCATATTATTTCTACCCCTTTTTCTGTTTTGCTTTTTTTCTCTTTAAATAAAATTTTTTAAAAAAGGACCAAGTTTGGCTATATTTATAAATCAGTTCCTTGATTTCTTGAAGGCTATTTGATGAAACATAAGCAATGAATGCATGCACAACTTAGTTGGATTTGTAATTATTTTCAATTCAGTTTGGTTGAATAAATTGACTAAAACTTTTAGTAGATCAGATAATTTAATAAATACAGACACCAGATAGTCAGTTAATGGGGAATAACAGTCAGACTATTATGGCTAGTAGAGCTAAATTTTAAAAAATGTAGCTGTGATTCACAAGGAAAAAGCTCAGGAAAAGGCCTGCAGAGAGATAGAATGGCCAAACAAGTATAAATTTTTCATTTGGAAAATTGAATATTATAAAATATATTTTGTTAAAGAAGTTAGTCTGGAGGAGCTGGGAAGATGGCAGATCAGTAGGCAGCAAAATAGGGAGCCTCTCTGAGAGAAACAGCTCCCATGCTGGAATAAAACATCCTGGAGAAGACCAGACAAAGGGAGATGGATCCTCTTGACCCAGGAAGAAACTAAAGGAAAAGAAAAAAAGAAAGGAAAAAAAAAAAGAGAAGAAAATCATGTATGGAAGGCTGTAGCCAGACTTGCTCTCACCAGAGCCAGTCCCATTGTGTATGAAAAGCTGCTGGAATCTGGAGACACGTGGTTTCAATGAAGTTGGGGGCTGGTGAGCCTGAGGGCCCTGGTGGGAGGAAGAGGTTGCAGAGGGGAGCAGTGGAACAGAGAGCAGCACTTGGCTAGGAGATCTGTATCAGCTCACAGTGAGTGCAAGGAACTCAGTCCTCCCGTGGGAGTGGGTGACTGGCTGGGCAACATTTTGGAGTTGGACAGGATAAGCCTGGAACCAGAACTGCAGGCTTCAGTCAGCCACTCCTAGTGCAGAGCAGATTGGTGAGAATTGCTAGGACTAAGTTCCGCTCCTGTGCATGATCCAATAGCAAAGGATGAGGTCTCCCTGAAGCTATCCTTAACTGGCCTTGTCCACGTGGTACACACTAATGTGGTGAATACTCCCAGAGCTTGAACAGCTCAGAAGGGAGGGGCCAACCTGCTCCACCCCTGCTTGTACTTCAGTGGTCATCAGCAGACTGGGGAGGGCAGCAATCCCTAGCTAGCACACTTCAGAGTAATCATGGCTAATACAGGAAGTGCTGGGGACCCTCATTGTCCACTCTTCTGGAAGGACTCAGAAACATGACAAGAGGAAGAAACAAAAGGAAATCTCCAGCCCCCAATACAAACACTACTGGCTTGGGGGGAGGTAAACACAAGAGATCTGGGGTTGCACACCTGCGGTGTCTGAAAAAGCACCATCTGACATAAAGAATTATGTTTGTGACATTATAAAAGAACTAAAAACAAATTCTAATACAAGTAAAGGGAGATATAAGAAAAATAATAAAAGAAATGCTAAGTACTTCTCAAGAAGACAGAGATGGAAGAATGGAGGGACATAGAAAAAGAAGAGAAACCTTTGATGAAGAATATAAAAAAAATCTAGAATACATGAAACAGATTCAAAGAGACTACCAGAAAGTTAAAAACTCCATTGAAAGCTGGCAAAACTGCTTGAAAGAAACTAAAAATAGACTATCAAAGACAGGTTTGCAACTTGTGATCGTGCAAAGAAAGATCTCTTAAAAGTAACAAGAACCAGGAAGTAACAATACAAAGGCTAGAAGATGACAAGAAGTTCTATAACTTAAGAATAAAAAATGTGAGTGAAGGAAGAGAAGACAAGATGGCCGATCAGTGAGCAACAAAATACAAAGCCTCCCAGGATAAACAATTCATATGCCAGAATAAAACACCCTGGAGAGACCCAGGCAGAGGGAGACGGATCCTCTTGACACAGGAAGAAATTAAAACATAAAAAAGCTCGTCAAATATTTCGGGACTACAACTGAAACAGCTAAAAATTAAGGGACACAGCATTTTCACTGTGACTCACCAAGTCTGTGCCAGCTGCGTGGCCAGCAGAGCCACCCAAACTCCTTCCTGCCGCCACTCATAAGAAGCACAGCAGCACTAAAGTCGGGGGTTGATGAGCCCAATGGAGAGTGGAGCCAGCAAAGGGACTTTCATTAATCCACGGTCAGTGCCGGGAATGAGACCCCCCACAACAGGAAGTGCGCGACCAAATGGGTGACATGTTGGAATGGGGCAGGAGGAGCCTGAACTGGGAGCAACAGTGACTTCAGTTGGTTGCTCCCTCCCCAGAGCAGATTTGTGGGATTTACTTGGACTGGGCCGCGCCCCTGGCTGGGACCCAATGAGCCATCCCAAATCGATTCCCTGTGCCTAGCAAGTACTAACTTGGTGAAGGCAGCTGAAGTTTGGTTGGCCCAGTGGGGAGGGGCAGGCATACACAGCCTGCTTACACCTCAGTGACAAGAGTAGGCAGGAGAGGGCGAAGTTCCCTTGCCAGCGTGCTTCGGAGGAAACGTGGTCAACAGGTAAGGGGCTGGGACCTGCACTGTAACCTGTGTGGAGGAAGCCAGGGCTATGACAGGAGAGAGAGGCAGGAGGAGGCTCCCAGCCCAGAACCCTGAGAACCCTGATCCAGGAGAAGGGAAAACAAGGGAGACTGAAGGTGGCAAACACACAACATCAGACATGGCTTTATTGGACATTAGGAGATATCTTTGGGACCTTGTAGATGAGCTCAAAACTGAAATATTAAATCAGGTAAAGCAGGATATGAGTAGAGTAATAAAAGAAATGCTCTCAGGAAGCATCTCTCAGGATGATACAGACGGAAGAAGGGAGGAACACAAAAAAAGGAGAGAAACATTCGATAAAGAATATAAAGAAAATATAGAATACATGAAGCACATTCAAAGAGACTACCAGGATATTAAAAATTCCATTGAAAGCTGGCAAAACTCCTTAAAAGAAACTAAGGATAAACTATCAAAACTTGAAGACAAGTTTGCAATGTGTGATCATGAAAGGAAAGATCTCTTAAAAATAACAAGGAAACAGGCAGTAACAATACAAAGGCTAGAAGATGACAAGAGAATCTACAATTTTAAGAATAAGAAATGTGAATGAAGAAGCAGGAATACATACAGGTGAATTACAAAGGCTATTGATAGAAATAATTAAGGAAAACTTCCCAAGCATGGGAAAAGAAAATGACATTCAGTTCTGTGAGGCATACAGAACTCCAGCCACCTACAACCAAAGCAGATCTACATCCAGACATAAAATAATCAAGATGCCAGAAATTCAATATAAAAACAGAATATTAAAAGCCATCAGAGAAAAGAAACAGATTACCTATAAAGGAAGCCCATCAGAATTATGGCTGACTTCTCAACACAGACCATCAGATCAAGAAGAGGTTGGGGCGAAGTGTTCCAAGCCCTGAAAGAAAATAACCTCCAGCCCAGATTGATGTACCCTGTAAAGCTGTCACTAGAAGTTGATGGAGAAACAAGATGCTTCCATGACAAAGAGGAACTGGGGGAGTTTGTGACCATTAATCCAACCCTACAGAGAATACTGAAGGACATTCTAGAGAGAGAGAGAAAAATACCAGGATTTTAGGAACAGGGGCAGAAAGGCCTCAATGAGTGGGGCAGGCAGTAGAAGGAAGGAGAAAACTAGACAAACAAAGGCAGAAAAATAGCATAGCAGAAATGAGGCAGAGATGGATAACTAGAAACTGTAATATAAATGGTCTTGATATGCTATATTGTAAATAGTGCACCAGGATTTAAAACCCACATTACTCACACTACTCTGCTTAGATGTATTATATTCTGTTCCAGTCACTTTTACCTGTACTAGATTTGAGGGCACAAACAGTAATCCTGAAAATAACAAGATATAGTATGGTAATCATCCTTAATTTCTTATTAACTTAATCTAAAGCTCTGTAAAACCTATACTGTTTTACCATGACTGATTGTAATCGAATTTGGTTTGTTGGACCATTGTTTTGTATTGATAGATTTTATTCAAAGCTGTTATGATTGATAATATCAAGTCTGAGAGTATAGGGAACTGCACTTAAGATGACAAGATCCACTAGAATATCCACTATGGTTTGATTATTACCTGCCTTTGAAGTTTTATACTGTCTACAATATTTCATTTTTATTAGTATTGTTATTTACTGTTATTCTCAATTATACTGCCATATTCAATTATGCCTGATGATATAAACATTCTATTGAAGATAATAAGAAACAACACAGTAATCATTGTAGATCACCTTGTACTGTGGTTTTATACAACTTTTTGGTTTCATGTTTTTATAGGAATTTGTTTTGTCTTGCTAAGTTTTGTTTTTCCCTCTAATACAGAAAGTATAGAAATACATGCAGATATTCATGCATGCATAGCTGTCTACACTCTCACTGTTTGACTATCTACTTTGCATGCTTTAATTTTGTAACTTGAGCAACTATTTCTAAGAGGACAATATGTAATTTTAACTAGTGATTTCTTATTGTTTATCTTTTTTTTGGAATTCTGTATTACCTCTACCCTTTATATGCTTTTGTTTCTCTTTAAATAAAATTTAAAAAAAATGTGAGTGAAGAAGCAGGCATAAACAGAAATGAAATTCAAAAGCTATTTACAGAAATAATTAAAGAAAACTTTCCAAGCATAGGAAAAGGAAATGTTATCCAGATATATGAGGTGTACAGAACTCCAGGCAGATATAACCAAAATACATCTACACCCAGACATATAATAATCAAGATCCCAAAAATTCAACACAAGAATAGAATATTAAAAGCTGTGAGAGAAACGAAATAGATCAGCTATAAAGGAAAACCCATCAAAATCATGACAGACTTCTTGACACAAACCATCAAATGAAGAAGAGCTTGGAGCAAAGTATTCTAAGCCCTGAAAAAAAAATAACCTCCAACCCAGATTGATGTACCCTGCAAAACTATCTCTCAAAATTAATGGAGAAACAAGATGCTTCCATGACAAAGAGAAAGTCAGGGAGTTTGTGACCACTAATCCAGCCCTACAAAAAATACTGAAAGACATTCTAGAGGGAGAGAGAGAAAAAAAGACCATGGTTTTAAGAACAGTGACAGAGGAGGCTCACTGAATGGGGCAGATAGTAGAGAAAGGGGAAAGTAGACAACCAATGGCAGAAAAATAACATGGCAGAGATGAGGCAGCAAAGATTGGCCATAATCAGTAATATGGATACCTCAATAAAAAGAAACACAGGCAGAGTGGATCAGGAGATAGGGTCCGTCAAGATGCTCTATGTAAGGAGTATATTTAATCTGAAAGAAGGTTTATGGACTGAAAGTCAAAGATGAGAAACTAATACTCCATGTGGCAGGGAACCAGAAAAAAGTGGGGGTAGCTCATCTATCAGCTGCAGATTGGTTGGAAAGACATAACACTTTTAAACAATGGAGAACTACTCAGTTATAAGGAATGAAATCCTTGAGGCTCTTGTAGGTAAATGGATACAACTTGAGACCAAGCTCAGGGGTAAAAAGGTTCAGAAGAACCACTTAGGTAAATAGAAGGTTACCTCCCTAATCTAAAAACTAAAGGAGTTAGTGGGCTACAACATGTACAATGCATCCTGGGAAAGTGAAAGGGGAGGAATTGTCTAAATAGGGAAGGCAGAGGACATTGGTAATCTTGTATCGTGATTTGAAACCCATATTGCTTTCATCACTCTGTTTAGTTTGATTATATTCTGTTTCAGTTTGTTTGCTTGTACTAGATTTGAGGGCATAGACAGCTATTCCAAAGATAGCAGAATATACTACGGTAACAATTTTTAATTTCCTATTAACTTAATCTGAAGCCCTGTATTGCTTTCACTGTCTTGTTTTGATTGATTTTACTTGAATCTGTCTTGTTTGATCACCATCTTGTCTTGACTGATTTTATTTAAATCTGTTATGTTTGATAGTATCAAGTCTGAGGGTATAGGTAACTACTCTGAGGACAATAAGATCCACTATGATACCCATTCTGGTTTGACTGTTACCCTTTTTTGAAGTCCTATAATGTCTCCAATGTTTTGTTTTTCTTGATTTTGTTGTGCACTACTATATTCAATTGTATTGTACCTAATGATATGGGCAATTCTATTGAAGATAACAAGAGACATCATGATAAGCATTGTAGATCACCTTGTATTGTAGTTTTAAATTAGGTACTATGTTCATCTTTTTGTTTTGAATGACCCCATTTTGTTTGTTTGTTTTTTCTCATTCGGTTTTATTTTTTTCAAAAAAAAGTTAGTCTGTTTATCTTATAATACAGGGAGATAATTACTAACTTTATTTTTTTCAATTAGTGAATTATGTATAAATTTTAAAATAAATAGTCATAGACTTATAGAATCTGAGAATTGGGAAGGTATAGGTGGTCACCTAATTTTTCTTTCCAGTAAAGGAAACTTTTCATTATAGGCTGCTGGTTAAATCGCTTTGACTAGTTAAAGGATAGGAAAGACACACACTTTTCAAGATAGCTTATTAGTCAGTCTACTTAATTTCTTTCAAACATTTTTCTTGATGACAGTAAGATAATATACTTTTGTAACAGAAAAAACACACTAAATAGGAGATGGTGAAAAAGTCACTTTAAATTCCCTATTTAAAAACTAACATTTTGTTGTTTTTTTTCCCAGTATTTTAATATTCTTTAATCAGCCCCCAAACAGTTGTAAGCATGTTACATAAATATATATGAAATCCTATATATCTTGCTTTTTAAAAATCTAAATGATAACAAAAGCATTGTTATGACATTTTTGAGGCTTTGAAGCATCTTTTGCAGTAATACATATCATTTGCTCTTGAAGCTTAACCATAAGCTACATAATCATTCTCTTATGATTAGAAAATTAAGTTGTTTCTGTAGGTTTAATTGAAGGATGTTGGAAAATTTACCAGAGATGCTTTAAAAACTAAGATTGATAAAATTATATCAAAGTATTGAGATTTTATAGACAAGCATGTCTTTATTTATCTGGGATCCTAATGAGATTTATGCTTCACTTACAGTTTGCACAAAATTATCTTTGCTAATGTACATGTAGATGTGAATAAAATAAGGGTTTATTTGTTTTTGTTTTTTGTTTTTTGCGGTACCCAGGACTGAACTCATGATGTCATGCTTGCCAGGCAGGCACTTACGCCACTGAGCTAAATCCCCAGGCCTAGTAACTTTATTTTCTATGATGTCAATGCATCAAAAGCCTAAGAACTTCTTTCTGTTATTCTTGCTTTGAAAGAGCCAACATATCCTTTGTATTGCACTTAGTATATTTTTTGCATGACTCGATTCTGTTCAGGTTTATTTCCTGGTTGTGAGCAATTTGAACTATTATGTTTTCCTTTGTATTTACCCTTTCAGGAGTTTAGTGAACTTCCTAAATCTGTTGATATTTATTCTTTCATAAAATTTGGAAATTTACAGTCATATCTTCTATCTAACGCCCAATTTTTTTCTACTCCAATGTTTCTCTGTTCTCCTTTGGCTGTAACTATACATGTATTAGGCCCTTTTTTGTTATCTAGATCACTGAAGCTCTTTCATTCTTATTAAGGGAATTTTCTTCTTTATATTTCAGTTTGGATAATCTCTATTGTTCTGTCTTCAGGTTCACTGATTTTTCTATTGCAGTGTTGAATCTATTGTTGGATCATGTCAACATTTCATTTCAGATGCTATAATTATTATTTTATATTTGACTCTTAATAATTCTCATTTCTCTGACATTTTCCCTATGGGCAATTATTTTATTAACCTCTAAAAAATTATTGCACATAGTTAAATAGTTTTAAAATAATTTTGTAATATTCTTAAAAGTTCTATGATATCTAGAACTGTTTGTATTTATTGATTGTTTTTCTCTTGGTTTTAAATTAGTATGCAATTTCTACATATTGTCATTTTTTTATCATATGATAAACATTGTAGTCTATTAATGGGATTTTAGGTTTCATATATTTTTTAAAGATGATTTTTAACTTTTTTTAGGCAATCAGCTTTCCAGTGTATCTGTTTAGTCTTCTAAATTCTTATTTTAAACCTTGTTATACCAACAGTAGTCCGTACTCTAGGGGAAAAACACATAGTGTCTATTACATGGTGTTTCAGGGATCTTAGAATACCTAAGGATTGGTTAGGGCCTCTGCATGCTTGCTGTTGGAAGTCCAATGTCTTTACTACTGTGAAACATCTAGAATCTCTAGCGAACTCATGCCTCCCTAGTAGCTGCTCTTTGTTAGCTCCACAAAGATTTTTCTGGATATTAGTATGTAGTAATGAATTACATTCTTGAGAAGACATCACGTACATTTCTTCTTTGTGCAGCTTCCATTTGACAAATTCCGGTTTTCTCAGGAGCCCACATTCTGATTTCTGACTCCTCTGCCCAGAGCCCGGCTTGGTCTAGCTCCTGGCACTGTGCCTCCAGCCAGTGAACAGGTATTGGCTATGTGTGGTTCTCTTCTCTAAGCAATGATAATTCTGTGTTACTATTTCATAGTAACTGAAAAGAGTTGCTTCACATGGTTTGTATAGTTTTATAGTTGTACACAGTGGGCAGGCTAGTCTAGCTGCTTCTGGAAGGAGAACATTCGTTGCAGTTTTGTATATGTTAGGAAACTTGCATTCATCATTTCTCACATTATCTCTTTTGTTCTTTACTGATTTATTACTTGTCCAATTAATTATTTCTTTGTATCTAACCAATGATTTATGTATGTATATATATATAAATATATAAATATTATGTATATATACACATAAATCACTGGAGATATATATATATATATATATGTATATTTAGAATCAAATTTGAGGATTACCTGTGATAATATTATACTCTTCACTGTTGGCATAACTTATCCGCTATTAAAACTCTTAAATTCATGTTTTCCCATCTTATTAAGCTTGTCTAAATAAATGTCACTGTAAGCTGCTACAAAGTCCAATTGTTATTTTATTTATTTATTTATTTATTTATTTTTCTTTTGGGCTTTGTGCCACTCACTTTCCTCCATCCCCTCCTCTGACCCAGGGAAATTTTTCATCTATTCTTCTTCTTTTTTAAAAATTAGATTTTATTGTTGTATTCTAGATATACATAATGATCACATTCATCAAAGAGAATTTGTATCTGTAGATGATATGTTATTTTTTTTCTTTTTCTTTTCTTCTTTTTTTCCCCCCATGCCTCTATATTCCCTTCAACCCTCCAATTATTATTTTAATTCTACTTTTTGGGCTATAAATAAACATGGTAAAGCAAATTACCATCAACTCTGTTAGTGACTTATGGATTAGCTTATCACATACTCTCACTATAATAGCTCGATTTTTATTCAGTTGACAAAAAATAAGTTAATTATTTTGGTGTCAAATTTTGAACCCATGTGTTTTCTGATTTTGATTGCAGAACTAACATTAAAGATGTTATTAAATAGATCATTTATGTTTTTCATTTACCTATATGCATGATTTCTTATATTCCTTACAACCCATTTTTTTTACTGGCTTCTATGTAAACTGGAAAGGCATACTTTCTATTTACATGGTTTTTTTTTTTTGTCCAAAATAGATGCATCTGATCTGTTATAGTCAGTTCAAGAGCAATTATTTTTTGTTTAAGGTTACAATTTAATCTATTTTATTATTAACTGAATCTAATTTCCCAGGTAGTGTGTTTGTTTGGGGACTTAACATGTTCTATTGACTGCCAGTGTAAGATTTGATAGTTAATTTATTCCTTTTGAAGAATTGCATGTCTGCAGCCACTGAGGTTTGCCCTAAGTTGTTCCTTTAGGAAGGGTTAATGTGAAAAGACTTTTAAAGGTAAGATAGATTCACAGAGCTAGAGGTTCATTATAACATCAATTAGATTGAAAAGTATTACATAAGCAAAGGTTATTTGCATAGCTCCCAGTGACAAGAATAAGCATTATTCTCAAATTCTCTTTTTTAGTTTGTTCAGCAGACTTCCCTTCAGGGAATGATCATGAGTTGAGACTAGATGTAGTGTCAGAATCCCTTATGAGAAATACAAATTTTCCTGAGATTGATGAAATCTGAAATACTTCAAAAAATTGATGGAAAAGTGATTTGACTTGTTCAAGAGTCTCCTGATTAAGGACAAGTATGAAGAAAATGTGGGGGCATTCCAAGACCCCCATCCAAAGGTGATAGAATCTCCTCAAATGTGAATATGCCAGCTTTGCTATGGACATTCTTGCATAGGACTTTTGTCTCTATCTCTCGGTGGGATGAAATGACCTTGATTGTTTGTAACTCCAAGGTCCATCAGATTTCCAGTGGTGCACATTTATTATGTAAATCTATTAAACAGAAATAAAGGTCACTGCCCTCCTTCCTATGATCAGCTCTTTGTTTTTTCACCGGCATGCTCCTCTGTCCAGAATCTCAGTCCTGTGCATTAAGCACTCTTTCCACTGAATGACTAAGTATAGCCCAATATCTCAGTATTTCTTGGGCATATGAAGAAAATAATTCACTCTATGTATTGCTTACTATATTAATTAGGACTCGTTGCAGTGATCTTTCCCAGTTTGCCTCCTATTGCTAATTGAAGTTCAATATGGGAAGGCTGAATTTAAAGTTAATTTTACTGAATATAAAACATAAATCCACAAAGTCGGGAAAGGAGGTCACAGAACCTGTTGTCTTGCTCACCTGGTTATTCCATGCTGCTGATTATGGCTGGAGGTGGAGCCTTAAGTTTCAGCCTGACTCTGAGACTCCTTATTCAGGTGACCTTTGCATCACTCAAAGGTTCTAAGCCTCATTATTCTGACCTGTAACACGGAGACAAAAACTCTTTCAGCACTGGATGACTTGAAAATGAAATGTATACAAGTTTTTGTAGGCTCTAATGTGTGCTGGTGCCATGAAGAATATTAATAATTATTACTTAATGCCATCATTTATGTCGTATAAGATATTCTGATAAAATTTGGGAATGCAACCGACCAGATTTATTTCTTTCAAAGGTGTTCTGGGTGCCTATAGTGGTAAATAAGTAATGATGATAATAAATAAATCCAAGAATTAAGTATTTATGTATAATGCTTTACAACTTCATTTGGTGGAGCATCTTTCATGCCAACTATATCCCCAAACAGATTACATTCAATAAAGACTCACAGTGATAAGCAATAAATACTCACAGTGAGAGACAGACATTGAGATAAACAGGCAGGGGGAAAGTGCTTTTCAGCTAAATTCTGAAAAGATATGAAGAAGTTAGGGGTGAAGAGACCCAGGAGAATGTCACATCAGGCAGACTCTATGGAGAGATCAAATTCTTACACTCCGTTTTCTTAGTGAAAGCCCTTAGGCACAAAATGCCAACACCTTGAACCTCTGCCCGGGTTATCTCCCAGGCAGCAGGTCTTCCGCCATGGGCAAAAAAAGAAGATAATAAATCTGAAAGAGGTGAATTTCAACTTCATGAAATCATGAAGCAGGGCAATCCTTTTGTAAATGGTGTTACTCTGATCTATATGGAGGGGAAGAGAACTTTGTGTTGGTGTTTCATTGCCTATAATCTACTAAGATGTGTAACTGTGAAGTACATCCTGAAAATCAGCTAGAAATATGATTTACAGTTTATAGGAAGGATTTTCAAGTTAATTTAACATAAATTGTTTTCTTCCCCTTTTTCTTGTTTTGGTAAGGTGATGGAACCCAGGGTCTCTACCACTGAGCAAAACCCTAGCCCCCAGAACAAATTGATTTCTAAACCTTCCATATATTCGCCTTTGGTTCCACCAATATTGACACTATGTATGAGTGATTTCCCTTTATATTAAGTTGGCTTTTAGCAGTTGTGTGAATAACATGAGCTCTTTGAGTAACACTGTGTCATGTGTTGAATTTTGTATGTGTGACTGAAGGGTAAAGTGGGCATATATAGAAAAGAAAAGTAAGAGAGGAAATTGTTACCAATTAAGATAGAAATGATACAGAATTTTAAAAAGTAGGAAATTAACACTAGTTAATATATCACATGTTGCTACCTTAAAATAGTTGTTCAAGTTATAAGATTTAGACAAATTGTTCTTTTCAATGAATTTACAGAAATTAGTAGTATAGTTACCTATCCTGTATATATATACACACACATATGTATGTGTACCCATAGACATATAGTATTTCCCTCCTTCCTTTTCTCCTTTTCCCTGTCCCAGTTGTTCCTTCCTTTTGAGTACTTTCTCTCCCTTTCATTTTCACAATATCTATTGTACATTTTGAATCTTATTAGTTTCCGTTTTTTTTACACGAGAGAGACAATATGATATTTACACTTGTGAATTTGATTTATTTCACTTATCATTATGGTCTCAAGTTGCATCCATCTGCCTACAAAAGCCTCAAGTTTATCCTTCTTTATAGCTGAATAATACTCCATTGAATAAAATTATCATATCTTTTTTTATCCATTCCACGATTGATGGACATTTGGGTCATTTCCAAGATTTAGCTATTACAAATTGTGCTGCTATAAACATGGATGCACATATATTGCTGTGGCATAATGTTTTCAGTTCTTCTGTAAAAATACCCAGAAAGGGTATAGCTGGATTGAATGAGATTTCATCTCACTCCAGAAAGAATGGCTGCCATCAACAAATCACCCAATAACAAATATTGGCAGGGCTGTGGGGAAAAAGGAACTCTTTTCCACTGTTCCCACTGTTGGTGGGAGCATAGACTGGTACAGCCACTGTGGAAATCAGTGTGGAGATTCCTAATTAAGATCTATTTTAACACACCTGTAGTTCAGCTGCTCATAAGGCTGAAGTAGGAACATGGCTTGATGCCAGCCAGGAGTTTGAGGTCAGCCTAGGCAACATAGCTAAAAACATGCCAAACAAACAAAAAGAAGGAAAAAGGAAAAAACCCACAAAGATCTATTTTTAAAGGACTAATTTTATTCTGCTCTGATTTTGACCCTTCTACACGTAGACAATTTTAATTTTCATTGTTTTCACATAACTTAGAAAATACAAAACAGGACATGTTTATATGCCTCAATTATGTAGTTTTAAATTATAATTTATATTTTAATAAACCTAGAAAGCCATAAAGAAAAACTCATTATAGGAATATCTGTGTTATTTAATTGCAATATGCTGTCTCTTTATAAGGGAGATTAAGTTTATTTTCTTGAAAGAATTATGGTTGCTCTCCTTTATCTACAGTTTTGATTTTCCTCATTTCAGTTACCCACAGTCAATGGCAGTCTGAAAATATTATTATAATGTTAAAATAAAATTATGAAAATTTCCAGAAATATTTCATACATTTCTAACTGCATAGGGTAATGAACATGATACAATAGGATAAAGAATTAAGATGTGTAATGAGACAGATGTGATAGCATATGTCTGTGATCCCAACATGTGGGAGGCTGACCCAGGAAGATTGCTGTAAGTTCAAGTCCAACCTGAGCTACATTAACAAGCTGGGGGCCAGTCTGAACTAAATAGTGAGACTTTGTCTCAAAAAGACAGCACAAGAAAAAAAAAAAAAGCAACCCAAAACCAAACAAACAAAACCTCCACAACAAAAATCAAACAAAAAAAGATAAAACAAAAAAACAAAAACAAGGAAGATGTGTTATGTACATGTACCAATTCCCCATGATGAATGTAATCATTATGTACTGCAAACATGTACTAATAAAAATTTTAAAAGTACAATAAAACATTTTGAGAGGGATACATTTACATTAACTTTTATTATAGTATTTAACATAGTATATTATTATACAGTAATTATTCTGTTTCATTATTATTTTTATTAATCTCTTACTGTACATAATTTAAAATTAAACTATCATAGGTATGTACATATAGGAAAAATACTACATATAGAACTTGTTACTATTCTTGGTTTCAGGCAACCACTGGAGGGGTCTTGGACTGCATTCCCCAAAGATAAGGAGGAAGTACTGCATTTGAGCTCCTTAAAATTCTAAGACATTTACATTCTTAGTGTAGTTTGTTTTCTTTTACTTTGCAGAAGTTATGCTTATTTTTAAGTTAAAGTACTTATTGTAACCTTAATTTTAAATAACATCGACACACAAAATTTTTCCAATGAATAATGAATTTTACCAACAAATAATAGATTATAATTCAGGACCATTGTACACTTAAAGTTGTTAAAGGCAAATGCCTTTTACTATTGCTTGAACTTTGGAGTTTAAGGTCACTTTTTTGTATAAAAAGTTAATAGAATATTGTGCTAAATAAAACTAGGATGATAAATCAGATTATTATGTATCTAATGACAAATCTACTAGTACCTCAGCCATTGTGCTCATCAGCACAAGTCTTATATAAAGTGGAATAGTAATTGGTGTGTACGCACAGAAAATCAAATGTATTTGAAAAGAAACTTCTGTAGTATGTGAATTTTTTCTTGTTTGGCAAATGGAGACCAGAGGAATGATTTAGGAAGGACTGAGGGCACATTGGACTCATAAAGGTCTCTACAAGATAAAGCATTTAATAAACTTTAGTCCTCATCTCATTAGCATGAATGTGCTGTTGCCTTGGGACTTGGAACAAGACAGAAGCCGCTTCTTTTTGTAAACAGAGTATTCTTTAGATGTTTTTATTTTAGAAAATATTTTATATTACTGAAGAAACATATTACAGAAAAATTTTAGAAGAGACAATTTAAAAATCTCTTGCGTTTGATTCGAAAATGCATTTAAATTTTTTCCAAGCACACTTACCTTTGTTAGTCAGTATAGGCTGGTACTAAACTGAGTTTGTATTTCTGTAATCTACAGGCTGAGCTTGGTGTGGCTAGAGAGGTAATATAGGACAGGCTGATAAGCTAAGAGGAGGTTATTTGGTATGAAAAAAATCCAATTTAGATAATCAAGAGTGCATATGTAAGAGTTGCTCTATTTTCTATTTACAGTGTGTATTTGTTGGTGATAGTTAGGCTTAAAGGCAGACTACTGTCCTCCAGTGAAAGATGACTTTATAAATCCAGTTGAAACTTTTATCATTTTACTTTGAGTTGTAGATACAGCTCAGAATCAGAAGAGTACTTTTGGCTAGCTGGCCACATACTGAAAGGGTTAAGGAGGTCCACAAAAGATTTTCATGTGGCTAAAAGGTCCTTAAAAGGAAAATTTCTTTTAAAAAGGTGTAAAAAACAAAGTTAAAAAAAAGCTTAATCTAGAATTACTGATATGAGGTAAGAATGAATGAAAAAACATTATGCAAAGTAATTATAAGAAACATTGTTTTCACAGTAGCTCTTGAGATAGTACAAAGGATAAAAATAAAAAGAGCCCTGAGAAGCCTGGATCCTTGAGGAGAGACCTCCCAGTCATTTGTACAATATGAATCCTTAGTGGCTAGAATGTAGTAGCTTCTTACTCTTCCATGATAAAAAATGAACCAGTACAACCAAATAAATAATGTATACTAAGAAAGGAGTAGCTTGACTTTTATTTTTATGTATACTCATTATTATTTGAGGCCCAAGATGGGGACTGCCTTTTGGAAACATTCCTCTATTTTCACGTTGTCTACTAGGACATATTTCTGTTTGAGATATTCGTAATGGACTTGCAGGTGCAGGAGAGCTGCCACACCAAGGAACAAAGTCATCTAAAATTGTTTCATTCAAAAAGCCTTCCTAGGCAAAGCAGGCAATGGGCCTGGAGTCTGCTCCTTGTTACAACTTTAATCATTTCACATCAGCTGAGTGTGAAAATTTATCTGCGTGGTTAAGAAAATTCTTTAATCTGGACTTCATATGTTACTTCTATGACTGACTTTGAACTGATAATAAGAACATGGAAGCCTTCTTTATATTAGTCCCCCAAATTCCAGTAAATACAAGAAAGGATGCATTGTTTCACTGTTGTTTCTGGGAGACAGAACAGAGTGAGTTGGACACAGATTTGGTGGGAGGAGGGTGGAGGAGCTGTTCAGATTCCAGAAAATTAAGTTCTAATAGCTGATTGGAGTTGAACTAGCATTTGAAAAGCAGTAAGCAATATCAGAGGCCTTAAGTTTGGTGATAGTAGAATCACACCATTTGAATGGCAGATAAGTCATGCTAACTTCTGGAAAGTCTGTGATCTTGAATACAAAAGGAAGTAAAGCTACACTAGTCATGAGGTCAATTAAGTGAGAAAGAACTTTCAGAAAATGTGATTAAGATAGATAAGTGACTGGCTTCCAGGAATTAGGTAGGTCAATCAAGAGAATGACAGTATTTCTTACAGAATACGATTTATTTAATTATTCTAACAAAGAGATGATTGAACTTAAAGACTATTTTTATCTTACACATATAGGAACCAATACGCTGACACTTCAAGGTGGAGAAGAATCTGTTTTTCAGAGTACTGTGGTCTGCTGGGCATGCATAGGACAAGGAAAAGTCCAGGGATATTTCCTGTGGCCCCAAGAAGTTTGTCAATTCAGAGGTGCCACTGAGATTGTGGGACTTTGAAAGATTTTGCTACTGAACTGAAAGAAGTGAGGAAGATGACATTATAGAATGATCTACCCCAGGGTCAGTTTTGGAATGTATTATAGGGAGATTTTATGTCTTTCTATGATGCAGAGAAACTTCTGACATATGTCTTCTACTTTAAAAAAAGAAGCTCAACCGATTCTCTCTAATCTAGATGCCACATACATAGAGGAAGGTGTCCTTAATGAGATATTCATGAGAAGTTGTCTTCAGATTTGAAGGTCCCAGGACTCACAATGAGTACGGCATCCCCTTAGCTGCCTGAATAGCACTATGGATGTCCCTTTGTGGTTAGACTGGCTATCCCAGTGACCCAGAAGTGACACTGACTCTTTGGTGAGGAGTCTAATATCTAAATTGCAACAGTCAACTCTTCTCTCTCTCTCTTATTTTAAAAGATCTTATGATAGCACAGCACACTTGAGTATGCTTAAAGTATTCAAGTGGTGCTACCGGCTATAATTAAGTTCTTTCAGCCTTTCCATTGCAAATTCGTCTTTGCAAGGTTTAACATCTCTGAGACTTCTAATCCCACTGGGCCAAATTCAGTATAGAAATTGTCAGCAAGAATGCAAATCTTTCTGCTCACTACTAAATATTTCCAATCAAACAAATAAAATTTTTCTCTCCTTGCAATATAAAGAAACAAGTTTCAAGAACTTTTGAATGCCCAAAAGAAAAAGAATAATCTAAGCACAAAATCTGAGATAAATATATACTAAAGCAAAGCTTGTCTAGTTTTAAAGTGGTTGGGCAAATAACTGAATACTTCTCATAATAGAGAATTTTTACCTTGTTTTTCTTAAGCAAACTCAAGATGTAGCCATGAAATAATCTGAAAGTATACTGTTTGATGGTTTGAACTTTTGATTTCATTTTAAAGTAGAAATGTTTGTTATTTCTATGAAAATTTGAGATCACCAATTGATTCCAGTATGCCTATCTGACCTGAGCTTTCACTGGAATGTTCCTTTCTTTCCATTGTATTTTTAAGCCAACTGAACAAAAATCATTTGTGCTGTTATTGGTTTATAAAAGTTTATCAAAATCAAAAGTTTTTTTGCTGATTTTTTTTAATGTGGTAAAAATGCATCTTAAACGGTTATTTTTGAATGTACAGTTCAGTGGTGTTAAGTACATTTGTATTGCTTTGTAATCAATTCCCGTACTTTGTCAACCTGCACAACTAAAATTATATACCTATTAAATAATGTTCCATGTCTCATCACTCAACCTCCAGCCGCTGCTAATCTACTTTCTGTTTTTATGAATTTGACTACTCATAGAAATTTCCTATCAGTGGGATCATTATTTATTTTTGCAACTGGCTTATTTCAGTTAGCATGATGTTCTGATAATTTGTCCACCTTGTAGCATATATCAGAATTTCTTTCCTTTTTAAAGCTGAATAACATAAAAGTTATTAACATTTGATGTATTGGATGTCTATTCAGTATTGTCTTGTTTCTTCATTACTAATCAACAGATCTAATTCTTAAATAGAAGATCACTTTATGTCTTCAAATTGTTTCATACTTATTAAAATTCTTCCTTTGGGGTTTTAACTCAAAAGTTTAAGCCTATTAAGATGTTGGCCATACTGCCTGGGACAATGAACAGTTTTTCTTTTCCTTATAGCCAGTCTTCCAGGTAACAGATGATGGACATTTCAAGGTCCCCAACAGTGGTTGTTTGCTTACAGGACAGAGCGGCCCTTTGCCTCTTTTGTCCCTGTCAGTTTGGTAATGCACAACCACTTTGCTTTCAGTCTTTGTGAGGAAATGTCTCTCTGTGTTGTTGCAGTCCTGAGTGTTCTAACTCATTTTATGCTTCTAAATGTAGTCATCACCCTCTCAGCCACCTTGGAAATGATTTCTGAATGTTCTTCAACATTTTTCTCTATTTTTATGTTTTCTTCAGCCTTCTACAACCTTTCTCACTTCCTATTTTTACAAGAAAAAATTCATCTTTCGAATACATGTGAGTCTTCTTTTCTTTTAGCTTTGGGCCACCAAATACTATTCCATCTACTTCCCAAATACTTATGGAGCATTTTTATGTCAGACTGACAACTCAACAGCTCAGATACTGCTTGGATTCCCGAGGAGCAGGGAGATTTGTAAGTTTGGAAATGGGAAGAGTAGAACCTGTGGCCTTTTGAGGGGTGCAGGTAAGGAAGAAACTTTCCATGTGTGGAAAAATGGGACTATAATTTATCAACAAGCCAGCATTTAAGGTCAGTCTTCAAGAGTAACTATAAGTCAGCTGGAAATATGATATTCTTGACCTACTTTCTTTTCAATTATTTACTTATTTTGGTAAAAATACTCTTTCAGTTTTATAGACTTAGGTTCCTTCCTACCACATAGACACATTAGATAAAATTAGTTAGTTTTCTCAGGCATGCTTGTTATGTGTGGTCACCCTCATGCCACTGATTTTTCCACAAGACACTGAGTTTGTTTCTTAGGTCTTCTGAATCTGGTATGTTAAACGAATCCTGTGAGATCTGAAAGGATGAATTCTGATGAGCAAGCATCTTTGAAACTATTGTTAGTCATTTATACTCGGTGTGAAATGAAGCAAACAAAAGAATTTTTGGCCAGGGAAGGGAAGATAGTAAAGCAATAAGAGGAGCTTAAGAAAGGCATGGTTAGAGATTTGCAGTTGGAGGGCAAGTCTGAAGAACAGGGAGCTTGAACAAGCTCAAGAAGCAGCCCTGTTGATGGAAGAATGTCCTTTTGGTCATATGTGATTTGAACAATGAAAATTTAAGAGTTTAAGCTACTCTCCCATCTGGTTTATAAGTAAGTTGAGAAATTAAACAAAGAATAAATGTGGAAAACCTGTCTGCCACTGATAAAGTTCAGGTCTACTGACATTTTAGGTCTGTTATTCTAGTGAGATTGCTATTTTGAATCCAAAACTGGGCAGACTCACTCCCCATTCCCATCTTGGCATCATCAGCCCAGGGCAGGCCCCTCTACAGGATAAGTTCCCAATCTCTTCTCTCCAGATTTACCAAGAATATGTAACACTTCTTCTCCCCTAGACTGGAATGAGGAAGGGCAGAGGGAGAGGCAGGATGGATGATAATATGTTTGTTTTATAAGGAGGAAAGAAATATGAGAAACAAGCAGAGTATTCCCCTTTAGCAAGTCACACTACTTCTTTTTCAAGAGTGGAGCTCATTTTCAGTAGGGGTGACATTGCTTTTTACTTCTTTTCATCATCAAATTTTGTTATTGTTGGCGTGTGACATTGAAACTTTCTGTTTTCACAGTAATGAATCTGAGTATGACTATTCTAAATCCATTCTTCCTCTTCTCAGTTCTCTCAGGTATTTTTCATTTTTATTCTTTTTTCTTTCCTCTCTCTCCTTTCCCTCTCTCCCTTTCTTCCCTCTTATGGATAGATATTTCTTAAAGCACACTAAAGAAGAGTGTTGGAATTAGACACACTGTAGGCCTTGATACTACTGTTGCTATATTCTACGCAGGCTCTTCTAGCTCCCTGGTACTCAGAGCAGTTACAATGCTGATGCAATCACCTCTGAGCACAGCAAATGTGAGACCAACCATCTGTTTATCTGGCTCCAGTACTGTGGTGCAACTGCAGTGTGGCCAATTGTTACGAGATACTTAATCCAGCCTTTACGCTCAGTTTAGGAAGTGACCACCTTTTTCTTTTTAGTTCTTTCTATATAAGCACTACTTGTGTGAAATTTATGGTAGTTGCACCAACCAAAAAGTCGAGTAAGTCGAGACTTCAAAAAAAAAAAAATCACGCCAGATTGCAAGATGGCCGACTGAGTGGCAGCACGATAAGAGAGCCTCTCTGAGGAAAAATAAAATAAAAACAACTCAGATGCTGGAATCTGGCACCATGGAGAAAGCCAGACAAAAGGAGAGGAATTCTCACAAACCAGGAAGAAACTGAGGAGAAAGAAAAAGAAAAAAAAAGAAAGAAGAAAGAAGAAGAAGCGTGGACAGAGGGCTGGAGCTGGGCAAGCCCCGATCGCTGTACTGGCACGTCTTAGAGTCAGGTGACTCACGATTGAGCTGAGATCGCGGCCCTGCCGAGAGCGGGGCTTGGTGAGCTCCAGACCCTGGGCTGGAGGAGACGCTGAGACAGGGAGTGGAAACAGCCAGTCAAGCTGCACGGACTTTGGTGAGTGACAGGAACTGGATTCCCCAGATTGGGAGGACTGGCTGGGTGACATTTTGGAGTTGGGCAGTGACATTCTGGAGTTGGGCAGGGCCGGCTTGAAACAAAACCCGAGGCGGCGTCTGCTGATGACTCCTAGTCCAAAGCAGATTGGTGGGATCTGCTTGGGCTGGGCCAGGCCCCTGGTTGAAACCCAATAGCTGGGGACAAGGCTTTTCTGGGCCAGTGGCATCCCCAGGGAACACAAAAACTTGTTGAAGCATAAACTGGTTGACTGGCATAGGGGGAGGAGCCAGCTCTCAGCATGCAACTCACAGATCCATAGCGGACTTGGGGGCTGTACTTCCCTAGTAAGTGTGCTGCAGGAAAACTATAAGCAATAGGAAAGGCCCAGAGACCTCCACCACCCACCTGTCTGAAGGGGGCCGGAAACATGACAAGACAGAGAAAGAGCAAAAGGTCCCCAACTGTGGAAACAGGGAAAGTGAGTCCAACAGAGGTAAATGCAGAGGAGGTTGAGAGCAGCAAACCTATAATGCCAGAGACAGCCTCATAGGAAATAAAGAAATACCTCCATGACCTCATCGTCGAATTTAAATCTGAAATTCTAACTCAGGTGAAGCAAGATATAAGAAGATTAATAAAAGAAGCCCTGGGTAATCCTCAAGTAGGCACAAATGAAAGAATAGAGGAACCCAGAGAAAGGAGAGAAGCCTTTGGTGAAGAATATAAACAAAACCTAGAATATATGAAATAGATCCAAAGAGAATATCAGGAAAGTAAAAACTCCATTGAAAGCGGACAAAACCTTTTAACAGAAAATAAAGATAAACTTTCAAAACTGGAAGATAGATTTGCAAAGTATGATCGTGAAAGGAAGAATCTCTTAAAAATAACAAGGAACCAGGAAGCAATGATACAAAGGCTAGAAGATGACAAGAGGATTTATAACCTAAGAATAAAATATGTGAATGAAGATGCAGCAACAAATACAAGTGAAATAAAAAGTCTATTCACATAAATAATTAAGGAAAACTTCCCAAACATAGGTAACAGAAGTGAAGTTCAGATAAATGAGGCATATAGA
>PVLA01000440.1:557082-559045 GCA_004027455.1 Hydrochoerus hydrochaeris | reverse complement strand
CCCTACACCACTACCCAGAAGGGAGAAGGGACTAGTGTTTCTCTCTAGGAACTTCATGGTCACAAAAACTAAAAACAGACGATTCAAATGCATCTAAGCAGTAAGAAAGTTCTAAAGTAAATCCAGATTGTCTTCATGTGAAAATAATCTCCATATTTTGAAAATGGTATTCCTAGGAATTCTTATAACCAAGGAAAATACTTAAAAATTAAGTCAATAAGAATAATAGACTAAAAGGAACCTGCTAAAAAAATTGATTTAGCATGTTCTCTGTGGCTGTTAGGATTATGGATAATTTTTTTAAATTAGCACCTAATTTACATATGCCTGGGGTTGGCTGCCTTGGTATGGAACTGTTGAGTTGGCCTTCCTGTCTTTAGAGCTTCAGGTGGACACAGCCATGGCATCTGAGTTGCACAAACTGTTTTTAAGCAGATTCTGTCCTCAGAATCTGTCAGCTGCAGCCATCGGTCACCAATGAAATGCCTCTACATTTCTCAGAGCACCCTGCAGGTGTCCTGTCCACTCCTATTCTGATTAAGAACCAGAAGTTAGAAATGTCTAAAAGTATAGTTATTTGCTGCATAACAATGCTTGCATCAACAAAGGACCATATATACAATAGTGATCCCCAAAGATTATACCATATATTGATCTGGCATCTTAGTTTGTGTAAGTACCCTTTATGTTCTTACATGTCATTTGCATGACAATGAAATCATGCATTGACATAGCTCTCAGACTTTCCCTGTTGTTAAGTGACACATTACTAATGAAACAGCATCAGAATGAATAGCTAAGACACCTACTGTTACCTGTAGAGAAGGTTGAGCCGGCAGATCCTGAAGGAACTTCTGTGACTCCCTTGTCACTGAAGATTTAGGGATATGGAAGGGAGCTTTGCAGCTGAGTGAAACCCGGTGGAAACCAAATGAGACTGTCATGTTTTTGTCTTACCCATTTCTCACTTTCCTTTCACCTGTAGGCCAGTGTGGGGGTCAACTGGGTAGTCTCTAGTGCTAGCACGCACCCTTGCAGGTAAGGTTGGGTGCCAGGCAGGATACTGGGCAGTTGCTGGTAAGAAGCTACAAAAGAATAGAAAGTCTGATTCAGGGAGAAAAAACTAGAGTAAGCAGTTTGGAGAAGTCAGATGTTTAAAACATGAAAAGAAATGTAACTTTGAGTTGCAGTGGTTTTGAGTTTCATGATCTTGATGTGCCAGTAACTCCCTGGGGGCTGACAAATCCAGGGGGAAGGGTTCAAAGGCAGAGATCCTGTTTGAGCTAGGGCAGGGCACAGACTTGCTAAGAAGGGGTGGACAGCATCCAAGCCAGCCTAGGAACCAAGCCTCCTCTTCCCACGTGTTGTTCAAAAGGGCAGGGGTAGGGCCTGCACATACTGGACAGGGAGTAACCTGCAAGGTCTGTGGCTCATTTCAGCAGGAAAGAGCACAGGACACACTTAGTGTTATCTTCAGCATTTGAAGAGACTTGTGAGTCACCTCTTCTTGATGCCTCTATACCTACACTCACAGCATCTTTCTGGCTCACCCTCACAAACCAGTGTGAATTTTGTGGCATGCTAAAAATCCAGATAGTAAAACTATACATTTTTACATTCACTATTTAGAAACCAGAATTTTTACCCAGATATGGCAATGACGTTAAGTACTTTTCATCTTTCCCAAACTATTCATTCCGTTAACACAAGGGTTTGAGTACCTTAAAAGTATGACTTTACTCATTATTACACAGATGTCTATAGATGGCCTATGTTGCTAGGCTTTGCCCTGGGTGTTGGTACTCTCATCTCAGCTCAAATCCTACTTGTTCAGAGAAGCCTTCCATGTACCTTCTGAAGAGGCACCTCTCCTTCCAGTCACAGTGAGCCTATCATCCTGTTGGTATTTTTCATAGAAGTCATCATTATATTGTACTGTGTATTCATTCTTGTGGTTTAGGGC
>PVLA01000440.1:447082-552082 GCA_004027455.1 Hydrochoerus hydrochaeris | reverse complement strand
CTTCATGTTAATCTCTTTTCTCTTTGGCATGCAGAGTCCTTTCCTTCTATAGATCAGCATGGCAGACCTTGTAGTTTTCAATGAGAAAAACTTTTTGATGTTATTAAAAATTATGAATTCATGTATGAAACAAAAGCACAAGTATGCAGTGCCTAGTGGCAGGTGCTGACTCACATTCTGTACTTCCAAGAGATCCATCCCTATGTGAAAGATTCCTAGCTGAGAAATTCTCAAAGTATGGTCTGAAGACAAGTATGGTGGTACACTCCTATAATCCCAGCACTTTGGAGGCTGAGGCAGGAGGATTGTCAGAATTCAAGGCTAGCCTGGACTACACAGTGGGTTCAAGACCAACCTGGACTTCACAGTGAAACCCTGTCTCAGAAAGACAGAGCAGGGGGAGAAAGAAGGGAAGGAGAGGGGAGGGGAAGAGAAGAGAAGAAGAGAGAGAAGAGAAAGAGAAAAGAAAAGAAGAAAATAAAAAGTGTGGTCTGAAGATGGTCACTCTCTGAGAAAGGTGTACTCAGCCTGGAGACACTTCTGTGCCTTGCCATGGATTCATGTCAACCTTAATACAGAACAGATGTCACTACAATTCTGGTATCCCTAGAAGTAGTACCAGTTTTCTCATATGTTAGCCATACAAGGGGGAAGCAGGAACATGTGTAAGTCTATTACCTAAAACCATTTTCAGGCCAGAGGTACCCTTCTAACTAACCCTCAGGTTCTAGGAGGAGCCTGTTTCCAAGGAAGCAGAGACTCTATCACCAGCTGCCCCAAAAAAGTGCTGGAGAAGGAGGGTGGTGAACAAAGAAAACCCTCACTGTTAAGTCCCATTGTTCCTTTTGGAGGGAGAGGCCTATGAGCTGCTGGTTCATGAATACAGAATGTTAGAAATAGAACAGTCGGCAGTCAGTGGAAACTGGACTAGTAATCCTTCACCTCCTAGAGGTGCCGGTCTTGGAGGACCCTAGGTGCTTTAGTCCACTTAGCTTTCCTCACTAAGCACTGCTGAGAAAGATCCAGGTTCCTGAGTTCTGCATTTAAATGGGTGCTATTAGTGAGGGCAAGAGAAATGTACATGGCAACAGGGCAGAAACGATTTTTTTAAGTGTCTGGAGAACTAGGTGTGCCAGCAGCCAGTCCTATTGTAGCCTGGCTGTTCATTCTTATCTGCCACATCCTTTTGTACTGTGGCTTAGGCATCCTCTAAAGCATGATGCAGTGTGGGCCACATTCCTGTGTGCAATTGGCTCAGTGCAGGTTGTGCTGAGGCCTGGTCTAAAGATCTGCTGGGACACAGGGAGCCCAGTATCTCCTCTGTGCATCCCTTCTCTTCTCTCCTTGGTTTGTTTACTGTCTGTTCACTGCACTGCCCCATTGGAACTGTTTGCAGTGATTCCTCACAGAGCAATCTGTGAGGACAGCCCTTGAACCCACCAGCGTAGATGTGCCCCAGCCCTGAAGGCCTGACAGCAGGTGTCCCATCGGGGCTCACCCTTGCACAGGATGCTAGCATCTCTGACACCTATGACACAGACTCTGGATAGCTTTTTCCTCACATTAATTAGTAACATGGTGGTCCTCAGTAACTATTAAGTTAAAGCAAAAACTATTTTGAGTGACTGCTTTAAAGGTAATTTGACTGTAGAGAAAACTGGTTTTTTTTTAAAGCATTTAATAGAAATGTTCAATGACAAAGTAAAGTATAAAATAGTATTGAATATAGTGAACAAATTGTCCCTTTTGATGCCATTGATGTCCTCACCCACTACATTTAGCCTGATGTATCTGTCCACCAAAAATTTCTGAAGACTGCACTGCATCATTCCCCATTGTAAAAGTACTAGAAGCTCTGTGGTAATTATAATTGATTGAAGAAAAATCATCACATATAGAATTCATATAGGCCATTTAAATTAAAGAAGCCTTTCATCTCAAACTCTGTTTATTTTCTCAGATTTTTTTTCATTTAGAATATGGTTTGATTAAAGACAAAATTCACCCATCAAAAGAAAGAAATTATCCTGCTGTGTGTGAATTCCACATTTTAAGATCTATGTTAGTCAGAAAGAAAGAAAAAGATAGGTAATCCAATCTCTTCAGTGACCCCAAATCGAACTGCATTTCCATGAACGACCAAAAAAAAAAATCTGTTATGTGTTCTCCGGGAGCCCTAAAACATGAAGGCCAATGGCCAGATGGGTTCGGCAAGGACCACTTTCACTCTCTCAATCCCAGTGTGAGTATTGACTTTACACACCGAGAGAAAGGTTCCAAGGATGCTGCTGGCAGAAGTTAGGGCTTGTGGGCTGTTGATAAGAATAACTGGCAAAGTTATGTGTGTGACTGCTGTGATTTATAAAGAATCCAAAGCTATGGGAAGGGACTCCAGTGTGTGACTCCCTAGCCCTGTGCCTCTGTCTCTCCCAGCACCAGAGCTCTGGCAGGCTTGCCTAGGGAGCCTGTGTCTGTTAAGCTCAGTATCAGCCCTGGGAGGCCCAGGTTTTCCCACCCTGGCCCCAGTAGCCCACAAGACAGTGGAGTTGCCGTAGTGTAGAGAGAAGAGCCTCTGACAGGAAGTTAAGCTTCTGCCTGCGTGCATTCCCTGGGGACTACAGCCCTCCCCTGGAGGCCTAGAAAGAGCAGCTTTCTGACTTCCTGAAGATGATGTGGGTGAGAAGAGTCTTCTGTGTGTACACAGTTTTTCTTTCAAGGACCTCAAGGTGGAAGTTTTGTATCTGATCACAAATCTGGAGGTGCAAAAGGGGAGGAAGAAGCATCCCTACTGGACCTTCTGGGTGTACCTGTGCAGTGGCTCTGTCCCCAGATAACTGCTGTAGTCCCTGTCCTGGTATTGTGGGATGTTCTCCTGAAGATGAGGACACTCTCTTCTGCATTTGTTCACTAAACAGACTGAGCCACTGTCAGCAGGCCTGCATCCACAGGTCCTGACACAGCTGGACCTGGAGGACAGTCCCTCACATGCTGGATGTTGGACATCACAAGGGACCCTCCCAGGATGGCCTGGGCACCCACACATGCCATGCTGCCCAGCCTGACCCAGCTGCTCATGAATATTCAAGTACTTACTGGTAGAATGCGCAAAGCTTGGGGACAGGACAAAGAAGTGCTGTCAGGTGTCCTCAAGTTCTTTTTCCACATGGCCTGGGCTGGACTTGCCAGTGGAACACCCAGCTTGGGCTGGGATCTGCCATCCTCCCAGCAGCCTGCAGGGCTGGCCCCAACACTGTCAGGTCACACTAGTCCTGTCCCATGTCATTTGGTTATGCAGCCAGCTGTAACAAAAGATAGAAATAATCCAGTCTACATCATGCTTTTCATCATCATAACCTCTAGATACCTTTTATTAACCCACTTCTTTTAAGAGCTTCCTGTCAGGATAGTCACAGGTAATGCTCTATTTACCATCAGTTCTGCTCTTGGAGTTAATTATGAAATAATCTGAACTAAAAAAGCTAAATCATACAGGGCTTGAAAAATAGCATCCTTTAAGTCTCTTTTTGTATTTGAAAGTTAGTGAATTTTGTTTCCAGTCTCCTGAGGATGACCAGTACCCACTTGACTTGGAAGGAACACACAGTTAATAGTACAATGGTACCTTAGTTCATAAACAAAAAGATGTGGTAAAGTTTTGTTTTTGTTTGCAAATTCTGTGTCAGGTGACACACATGACTATAGTCATCCTTCCCATACAAACACAAATGTAACTCTCATTTCCAAACTTGTGGAACAAATTGAGTTCATGAACCAAGATACATACCATTGTGTACTGCCCATGCTGAAACCATTTAAAGTCAGCCCAGTAACTTGAATGTTATATGATTATTGATCTGAGCTGATCTTGCACAAAACAGTGGGCAACTAATGATAACCTGTTGACTCATGGGGATGATCTGAGTTCAGTGCCCATGATGATGGCCTTCAACTCTGGTCAGCAGTACCACTGGTGGATCACCACTACCTACTAAGAATTTAGAGCAGCTTCTAAAATACATTGTACATAGGAGTTGCCTCTGACAAACAAGAAAGGATCAGGGAACACTTTGCAGAGTGTGGAGTGAGATCACAGGAGGGCAGCACAGTGACTAGTCACAGTGTACTGGAAAAGTGTCCTGCATCATTCAGGCCCATGGTCCAGGACGTTTGGGATGCAGAGTAAAGTTGCACAGGTGTGGCAGGGTAAGGAGACACCAGAGACAGTGGTCAGTAGAGAAGAGACTGCTGAGGGAGAGGGAAGGGGGTAGCCTTACAGACAGGGAGCCTGGGGGAATGTCCTCTGGAGACATGACTAGGAACCACCCCACCTCACTCAGATCTCACTCCTGACAAAGATGCAGCCTGGATTGACATAACTGGCCCAAGCAACCAGAGCAAAGGCTTCATCTTGTAACAGCAACTGCAGCTCCCAACCTACCACTCTATTCCGGTTCTGCCCTAATTGGCCAAGCTGCCTGCTTTTTGCTTCCTGCCCCAGTTTTTAGGTAGCTGAGCAGACAGTTAGGAAGTTAGACTGTAAGGTCATCTTTCTATGATTTTGCATATAAGGAGACAGCAAAACCTTAGGTTCATGGAAAAAAGAAATTTTACTTTCAGCAAGGAGAGGAAGAAAAGGGCAGAGCATATGGCTGGCAGGGGCACATAAAGACAGGAACCTGAAGGCCCACAGGTTGGGCTAGGCAGCTGCCACATATTCTTTGTGAGTTAGAAGCCTATTGTGTCAAGAAAGAAGAAACTCAGAGTATACCTTCTGTTCATTAATGTATTTCTTTGCTACTATATTACATAGATATTAAGGTTTTTACATTGGCAGCTCTGAGCCTGCATTCCTTTGACTGGCACTGTGAACCCCAGATTAACAAGTAAAGGACCAGCTAAGGCACAGTTATCTGGAGGGCCCTGAAGGATCATGTAGTGGACAAGCACTTGCAGAGACCAGGTAGTAGAAGTGTACAAACTACTTTAGGACCATGGCGGGCAGCAGAAATCTCAGGAAACTGCATCAAGCAGTGGTGAGAAGGAACCCTCTTCCTTAGGCCCTTCATCTTGACCTGTGATGCCTGACAGTAAGGGGAAGGGCATGTGTTTGGAATATGATGGGGGGCCAGTTATGTTGGATCACTTGCTTTTATGAATGCCTATCAAAGAGTTCTGCCCTCCTTCAAACTCACAAGTGGGTTATCCCCTGAAAACTGGTAGAAATCATGCATTGTGGTCTTATGAAAATTTTTTCCAGCCAAAGAGGCATCCTTTGAGTAACAAGAAGGAATGTGAAGCTTTGCCTGTGAGTATAGATGCAGTTCTACATCCCCGTTATGCCACAGAGACTGAGCCTTCCCAGCCAGGATCCTCCAAGCGGTGGAGGATTACTGGGAAGGCTGGAAAACACTGCATGCAGAGAGAGGCAGCTGGATGGCTCCTTATCTAAGGGGGTTTGCACACTCACCTCGAATTATATGAGAAGTAACATGGCTGTTACCCAGACAGTGCAAGAATGTTAGCGCAGTACTACTTGGTGACTCGCTGAGATCAGTGTAGGGCTGCAGGACTACTGTGTTTGTCTGGACAGTGTATATCACCTCATCACATGTTGGATGTCTGTTGGGATCATAGTGCCTACCTGCCAGAGCTTAAAGGGACTGGACTTCGGCAGAACAAAAGTAGTTTTCATGGCTACATGTCAGTACTTGCCTATCTTAAGAGTTAGTTACTTGGTACATAGCAGAAACTTAGAGATACTCTTTCTTTACAAATTCTAATTTAAAAAGCTATTAGAGGGCCTGACAGCAGAAGGAAAAGCAGGAGGAACATCCATGCCCTTGATTTTTCAGTGTCTAGGTCTCTGCTATTTCCTGTGGCACTTGTGGAGAGCTTTCTAGTGTGACAGTCATGTGAGTGAAGGGACACGTGCACTGGGTAAGCTCATAAAATATTTTGTAATCCTTTGGAAAGGAAAACATGAGAATATAAGCCATTTTTTAACAGCAGATAGAATAAGGAGCTCCTCTTCCTCGTTGTAGCTACGGGTTGTCATTACCTGAGCAAGAAGGAATTCCACGTCAATAGATTTGGGTTTCTTTTCATGTTGCTTCTCACTCAATCTGGCAGAGGCACTTTGTAAATAGAACAACACCTGGATTTTCTTGGGGAAACATACAGTATCAACACAGAGCAAACAGTGATTTTGCTTTGGAAGAGTGCAGGTGAGAAGTAATGTTTCTGTTCAAACAAACTAACAAGAGCAGCAGTCCCAGTGACCTAGCTGGGCAGCAGTCAAAGCTTCCCTAGCCTTGGAATTGAGTTCAGGTTTCAAAAGGATCTGTTAGTAAAGCTTCTAAGGCTAGCCCTAAAGTAGATGAAACACAGAGAAGCAAAATGATGCCCCCAGGGGAACCCAGAAGAAAGGAGAGATGAGCACAATTGGTGCCAGCTACTCCTGCTACTCTCATCAGGAGCTCCATGGCCTTGCCATCTCATGTAACATCTGCCTGTTGATTGTGCTTTGCCTCTCAGGAACAAAAAGGCTGCAGTGTGCGTCCTTACTTCTCACAGTGAAAGCAAATCAAGTCCCTTGAAAACCCATCCTACACCACTATCTACTAAGATGGATATGAATTTGGCCCAAAGCACGCAGTCTTCTTGGTGCTGCATTTCCTCTGCAATTCATAGCCCTCTCTTCCACAAGACCAGGAAATAATGCCCAATGCAAGGGCTTTGGAAACCATGGTAGGCACTGCCTCCCTGGAAAGGGAGTTTTTCCACAACTCACAAACCACATAGGAAAGTTATCCTTCATGTTTCATAGAAATACTGCTATGCATGGCTCCCTAACTAGCCCAAAAGAACTTCCAGAAGCATAATGACATTTTATTATCTGAGTCATCCAAAGCCAGCAGAAGTTCTTGTGAGTTAGATGAGTTTTGTGAATTTAGTTGGGGAGTTGCTGGTATTTACCAATTTCTAAGTGACTACACAGGGTCCCATACAGTGCAAATCATACCTCATTTGGGGACAGACACCTTTCCTGTATTTAAGTGTCCACCTGCCTGTACTTGACAGACTGTCTGGAGCTTACCTTTCTCTTGATGGATCTAAGAGTTGTAAATTATCAGCATTTTCTTACTTGTTAGATAAATTCTACTGAAAATTCAGGAATGCATCTGTGTGTGGCAAATTCTATTTTAAAAATTACTGAATTTTTAGTTAAATATGCTAGATAGCTGCCATCTTTAACTAAATACTTATCATATTGAGTGCTGGGGATACCAAGATCTAACAACCAAAACAGATAACATTTCTGCCTTCACAGTGCTTCTGATCCTGCCTGGGAGAGCAGAAAAGGGTAGAATAAACACATAAAGTATGGTTAAAATCCAGGTGCTGACCAGTGGAGTCTAAAGCAGAAATGAGGATGGGGGTGTTGTTTTAAATGGTATGATCAGAACCTAACAGAGGAAGTGGCCTCAGGCATAGTTGGAAAGAGTCCTGAACCCTTGCAGGGACAGCCTGGCTGGCTCTCCCCACATAGAGAAGGGACCCATAAAGACAGTGTCTCATTATATGCCGGAGTCTTTCTGCTGACCCTCAGCAGTTTGAGCTGATTTCATGAAACCCAGTGTCATGGAGACCCAGAGCATAGAGGTATTTGCCACCTTTGAATGAGGAGCCCCTATTCCAGGAGTGTAAAGCCTTAATGGGTCTTTCTCTAATTGGCACCTCTGTATTATTTTTTTTGGCTGAGAAAATTCTTGTAAAGTATATTTAATGTGGTGTTGAAATTGGTAGCATTTTGTTCCCCATTTGAAAACCTGAAGGTAATCTCAGAGGTCCTATTACATGGTTCTGTTTTTGCTTTTTTTTTTTTTTTTTTTTTTTTACTAAGACCTAATTGCAGAGCCTCCCCACCCCTTTCTATGAATCCCAACTAAGGAACCTTAAAAAGAATACTGGCTTCTGGCTCTCTGCTTGGCAGGAGGGTAATTCTGCAGGTGGCTGAAGGTATGGAGGAGAAAATGCTGTGCCATTAGACTAGCATAGCTCTGTTATTGAGTAAGGGTGATCAGAGTTTTTCCTGGCTTTGCCTCTTTAAAACAGACACAGATTTGCTACTCTTATTTGTTTTATAGAATACATATTGAAAACAACACCAAAATGCTGAAAGACAAGTGACTCTCAGAGCATGCCTGATATGTATCGTATTGACTTGCCAGTATTTCTTAGACTTTTATTTGATTCTAATTCAGTAGGATTTTTAACCCCTGCATTTAAAACTTTTGCTTGGGAAGTCCATGCTTTTACCATTAACATCAGTGAGTTTTGGACATATCTACATATCTAGTATCAAGCTTTGAGAACTGAAGCCTCGTCTACTCCTAAAGCACGGGACCTTACCAGACCCTGGAGTTTTGCTGTGATTTGGCATGTCCTGAAAGAAATTGTCTTTAAAGAAACTAAGTTTAGTTGATTGAAATGAAATTAAATCCACATTTCTGTGTCATAATTTATTAACCTGATTGGCCTGCTGAATCCCAACCTCTGTTTATAAACAGCCCTGCACAGACCCTCTCTAAGCAAGCTTAGCTGTTTTCCCTCCCTCCACTTGGGCATGTCCCCATGTTCAGAATGTTCCCTATGGACCACTGTAAGTTGTAGGTTTCACAGATCCCCACGTGGAGCTGTGATTTGCATTGTAAACTGTAGCCCTATCTGTGACATAAATACCATTTACTGTTATCTTACTACCTTGTTTCAGATTTTATACTTGCAATGAAAACAACAGAAATCTTTAGTAGTAATGACTTCATTCATGTTCCTGTCTCATGAAAAGGTTTTTGCCTGCTTTATTTTCCAAACACAGTTGCATGGGTGAACAGCTCTAAGCTTGGCAACATGGCTGTGTACTACTGGCCTGAACTTTCTGCAGAACTCAGAGGATCACATTTGTTCTTGAAAAAAGAGCTAGAAGTTGCATATCCTATGTTTTAGCTCCAAGACTACTAACATTATTTATTAAGCCATGAAGGAGTATATGAAATTTTGAAGAGCAGTTTAGCCCTAAAATATTCCATTAGTAGCTGCCAGGAAAGCTTTTTTGAAGCAATATTAAACTTCAGAGAAAAATGTCCTAATGTTAATAGACCCATGAAATTGAAGTAAAGATAAAGTCTAAAGTGAGCTAAAGTCATACTTAAAGATAGCATTTTAAATTGAGTAAAAGCATAAACATAGATATTCATAAGGTCAGGACCTAATGTGTAGACAAGAGAGGAACAGAGGGAAGATCCACATGTCCTTGTGGTCCCCTCCCGGATTTTCTGTGGCATCAATTAGCTGCCAGGATATGACGCCCTATATGCTCTTTCCTTGCCCTAAGGGTAAAGGTTTGTGTGGGCCATCATTTCTTCTGAAATAGTGAACTATCCTTTTGTGCATTTTTTAACCACCTATTCTAGCAACCATTTGTTGTCTCAGAACTAAATTTATGATTCTTCCTCTCTTTCACTTTTATCCAGTTCTGATTGCTGGTCTCACTGCCAGTTGTGGTCTCCTATGTAAGCACTCATGGATTAGTTCTTACCTTTAACCATCAGAGCACATATTATGTAACTCTCAGCAGTTAAAGTGTTATTTATTTTAACCTTTTTGATAGATGGGATGTAGTCTGGACAGGTGGCTAGTAATGTGATTCTGTGGGTAGCGGTCTTTCTCGGGATTCTGTAGTTAGTGGTCTGTCTCAGGGTCCTGCAGGCACTGTTCTCTCTCAGGGTTTTTGGTTGAGGGCATCCCACATCCATTTTAGAAGCTGATGCACAGAGCCTTGGGAAAGAAGAAACATACTTCTTTCTCAGGAAGATATTTTCCCTTAAAGATTTTTTAAAATACAGAACATTACATAGATGACCTAGAACAGAGATGGTGGACCTTTTTAAAGACTGAGTTCCCAAACTACAACCCAAAACCCCACTTATGTATTGCAAAATGCCAACAGTGCAATTAAACCAGAATACAGAGGTTGTAGTTTAGAAAGTATAACTGTTATCCAATACTCAGCTGTTGGGTCAACTTGGCTCATGTGCCAGTGACTGCTGGGGCATGTGTACCTTAGGTTCATCACTACTAACCTAGAACTCTAGGTTAGAATGGGCAAGGAGACATCTGCCTGAGAAAGGCTTCTCCTTCCTGTGAGTTGTGCTTCCTTCTCAGCTTGCTCACAGGCTGCTGCCTTTTGCTCTTATCTGAATCCATTGTACCTTTCTCTCTTCTGCTTTTGGTTTCCATAAAGTGAGATAAAGGCATATGCTGAGGTCATGGGGCAGAGACTTCAAGGAAAACCTATTCTGGTCACAGAGAAGATTTTCCCCGACATAGTTTGAATGGCTGGGACTATCTCCTTTGGGAATGTTTGTAGTCACTGCTGATTTTAACTTGTTTTTCCTTTATTTGACTTAAAAAATTTTAAAGTAACACAGGTTTATTATTTTAAAACTTCAAAGATAGACGTATAGTAATAAAACCTTTCTAGAAGCAATCAATCTTAGTCTTTTGGCATGAAACCTTGTAAATAAATCTATGTCTATTGTAAATATACTTCATGTTCTTACCTACCTTTACCAAAAAAGTGTATGGTATAGTATTTTGTGAATAGGATTTGAGCTCCCTAATATATCATGGCTTTCCATATCCTGTATTGCTCTGTAGTATGAATTACCTTAATTTATTAAACCTTCCCACTTTCAGTGGAAATTCAGTTTATTTCCAACTTTTCTTTCTTTTATAGTGTTATCATGAACATTTGTGTGTGTCTATATTTCTGTGTCATATGCAAGTTTTCTGTGGGATAGACTTCTAAAAGAGGAATAGCTACATCAGAGGGCATACACATGTAAAATTTGATAGATACAACCCAGACACCCATCACAAAAGCTGCACCAGTTTATATCCTCAGCAATAAGAAAAGATGTCAACTTCTCTGTATCCCCACAGAAATAAGATTTCTAAAATGCCTTCTTACTGTTCATCTTGTATTTTTGATAACTACTGAGGTCATTCATCTTTTTTTATATTTATTGGCCCTTGATTTACCTATACATATTCTTTGCTTTTATTTTAATAACTGCAGTATAGGAGTCAGTCTTCTGTCTTGCCAGATTACAAAAACTACTGTCTCTTGCTAGTTTTGTTTTAATATTTTTAATTTATTTATTAGTTGCATTTGTAGTTAAAATAATCTGTTCTTTTATATAGTTTCTCCACACCATCTACTCATACAGTTTTTCATCTACCATGTGAACTGAAATGTCCCCTTCATTTTATTCAACCCTCTCAAATACGTGGGTCTATCTGTAGGCTCTGTTCTGTTCCTCTTCAGTGCTCCTTTATCCCTGGACTTGTTCTTCACTGCTAATAAATGTAACTCTGCAGACGGGTCAATATGTGGTGGGAATGTGTCTTTTTTTTCATCTCTTTCAAAAGTTTTACCTTGGGATAAGAATGGATACAGGAGGAAAATAGCATGCAACTAGTTTAATGGAAGAGGGATGATATAAAATGAGAGTCCAAGGAAATTCAGAAGATCATCAATATGTACTTCAAAAATCTTTACTCTCATAGGATGGAAAACACAGAACAAATGGGCAGATTCCTTGAAACGTATGAATTACCAAAACTGGATCCACACCAGGGATATAGCTTAGCGGCACAAGTGCCTGCCTGGCAAGCCCAAAACCCTGAGTTCAGTTCTCAGTACAAAAAAAAAAAAAAAAAACTGAATCAAGAAGATATAAAAATTCTGAATAACCCAATATCAGTTAACAAGATTGAAAACATAATTAAAATCTATTGCAGAGCTAGAGACCAAAGTGAACAAGATTTGGTAAAGGAGAAAGGAATTAAAATACGGTGGCCCACCATCCAGCTTACTTGTGAATAAGGTGACTCCAAGGATACAGGACTTTTATCTCAGCGTTTGGAAAATCCCAGTTGAATTGAGACAAGTTGTCAGCTTAGATTTCAGGCATTCTAAAAGATATAAATAAAAACAAAGGAAGCCACTAGAATAAAAACACATTCTCCCCAATATTAAAGAATCTAAAAGAAAAAAAGACTAAGCAAGTAGAGAAACAATAATTACAAGCAAGTAGGGAGACAATAATTACAATGTGAACTTGTGTGACAGACTTAAAACTGTATCAGTAAATGTTGAGGGGCTTGTCTGTGAAAATGAAGAGATTTCAGGTTGGCTCGTAAATAGAACCCAGGCCTGTGCATACTGGCACCACACCTAAACTACAGTGATTCAAAAGGAAAAGAGAAAAAAGAGGCACCTTGACTAACAGGTGGACACAATTGATATGAAGCAGTGGTTTCTGTACTAACTTAGACCAATTAGAAATCAGGCCCAAAGGCATTATAAGAAATAGTATAGGGTATTTTAAAATGTTAAAAGCCACATTCTTGATGAAGATAGAATACTTGTAACATGAAAACCAGCTGTGCGAAGAAGAAACCAAAACACATACAAAGAGAGGTAGATAAAAACTCAAACATTAGAAGATTTTAACACATCATTCTTAGTACAAGATAAATCATGTAGCCACAGAAATCATACAGGAGACCCAAGTAACCTACCCTGTTATACATGCTTCCATAAAATTTCACATTTTTGTTTATAGAACTCATTTTTTTTTTTGCTAAATTTAGTCAGATATATATTTTCTAGTTTTTATTTTGTGGATGAGTTTTTTTAAATCTCATTAAAGTTACTGGTTGGTTGTTTATGATGTATAAAAGAGTTACTGAATCTTGTGTTTGGCCATTTTTCTGAGTTTTCTAATTAGTTCTAACATCAGTGAATTGCCTTTAACTTTCTCAGACAAGCATATTTGGTAATAATGACCTGTTTTGTCCTCTCCAGTATTTATATCCTTTGTCTAAGGATAGTGCTAAGAGCAGGGATACAGTCATTAGTATATGCCTCCACAGACTGTTCTAGAAGTGTGTGTTCCTAATTTTTTAATTGACATAATTTTTGTGCATATTTATAGATATACATATTTATATATGAATTCATCAAGTTAGGGTAATTAGCATTCATATTTTCCCAAACATTTATCATTTCTACATATTTAGGACCTTCAAAGTCTTCTAGATATTTTGATCTATATCATAAGTTGTTCCCATCACTGAAAAACATTTATGATTTACTAAGAATGATCACATGTTAAAAGTTGTCTAACTTTGCATAATGGAGATATTGCCAACATGCAGTAAAATTTGAATCTTGTGTGTACTCTTATGAATCAAGTTTTTGAAGTGTCTACCATTCTTCTTAACCATTTCTTTCGTTATGAGACTAATACACATGGGGAGAAGTTACACACAATAAATATTTGTTCAAGTGCCATGCAATAAACATATTATGGCGGTCCATCAGGATTCTGTTTTTCCCTATCACTCTCCACTCCTCCCAAAGGTAGATCCTACTGTGATCTTTGTGCTCAATTCCTGCTTTTTCTGTGTACTTTTGACACAGTATCAATTATTCCTTTATTTCAGTCTTCTTTTATTCAATATCAAATTTGTGAGGTCACCCACAATTGCTTGTCATCATAATTATTTCATTTTTGTTATATAGTATACTATCATGTGAATTTCCCCAATTTACTTGTGCCTCCCACTATGGCCATTTGATAGTTTCAGTTCTCTTGCTATTATAAAGGATATTCCCAGGTCGTCCTTGTATGTTATGATTGCGTATGTTCATTCATTTCTGTTGGGGGTGTGTCCTGCCACTGGAATTAGTAGTCATGTGGTTTGATATAATTATCTGTAGCAGAGAATGCCAAAAAGTTTTCCAATATAGTTAAATCCATTAAACTCCCCTCAGAAGTGTCTGAGGTTTCCTATTGCTTCACACTGGTGCAAGTACTAGGCATTATAAGCTTGACTTTAGTCATTCATGTGTTCATACTAAAACTCAAGTCTTGTGTGTACTCTTGAGAATCAAAATTTTGAAGTGCCAACCAATCTTCTTAACCATTTCTTTTGTTATGAGAATAATACACTTGTGGAAAAGTTGCAAACAGTAAGTATTTGTGCTGGTGTCTCACTGGATTTCACTTTGCATGTCTATAATACTAATACTGTGGAACACACTGTCATATGGCTACTTGCCATTTCCATTTGCTCTTTTCTGAGGAATTTGTATAGGTCTTTCATCTATTTTCCTATTGAGATGTCTTTTACTTATTGATTTCTATAGGAGTTCTTCATATATAATGAATGTGACCGCTTTGCTGGCCATGTATGTTGAAAGTTTCTTCTACACTGTGCCTGCCTTTCATTCCCATAATATAGAACAGAAGTTTTTAATGTTAAGATATATTCTATCTGCCTTTTCATGTATGATTACTACATTTTTGCCATGTCTGAGAAGTCTTATCCTATAAATATGTGAAGTTACTCTCATGCACAGTGACCATTTTGTCATAAATATAATGAGTCTATTTCGGAGGTCTTTGTAAATCTTACTTTACAGATATTTTTGTTCTTCTGCCATGCCATACTATCTTAATTATTATAGTTTTATGTCAGATTTTTAAATCTGGTAGAGAAGATGTTTCATATATTAATTTGACAACTGTTTTGGTTATTCTTGACCAAGACAATTCCACTAGCATATAGATTTCAAAACCAGTTTATTACATATCAGATTAATTCCTTAAAATTATTTTTTCTTTTTGGATTGGGATTTGATTGACCATATATACTGATTTGAGAATTGACCTCTTTATATTTTGTAAATTATAATAATCAGATCTGTGAATATTATTCCATTATCTCAATAATGTTTATAGTCTTTCCCTAAACAGGCCTTACATACATTTTATGAGATTTATTATTAGGTAGCAGATGTATTTAAACAAATAATCCATTGTAAATGGTATGTATGCATTATTAGCCATGGTTAGTTATATATGAAAGCATTTATTACTTTCACCCTATTCATTAAAAATAGCTCAGAATGGGTTTTATTTGGCAAAAGCATCCTATTTCTTTCTGCTGTTGCTTACTCAGATTTATTGCACAAATATACATAAATTACCCCAATGAGTATTGAATTGGGAAATCAGTACAGATCCTGCAGACATTAAAAGATTAATAAGGACAAATAAATAATTTTGCCAGTATGTATGGTAACCAATATGAGATGGACAAAATCATTGAGAAACAAACCACAGTGTTCTCTCTGGAGTGTATTAATTGCTATGCTGGTGCTACAGCTGCACATATGTGAGTCTCACTGGACTGCACATCTGTAAAGGGTGAACTTTACTCCATGTACATTGTACCTCAGGATACCCAACTTTAAAATATTGTTTAATGCAGCAACAAATCTTTTGGTATACATACAGATATATCATTTTTATTTTTTTTCATCCTGTTTCTCTATCCTTTTTGTGGTAATTTTCATTCAACTAAAGAATACCTTTTAAGCCATGGCAAGCTCAGAGGAGTTCAGAAGAGCCAATTTTTCAACAAGAATTTCATGATCTTCTTATCAGAGAGATCAATTACTAAAAGTTAAATAACATTTGCATATAAGTACATTCCATTTGGAAAGGTAACAGAATTTGTCAGAATTTGTCTTCTCCAAGTTTGTATTAATTTCACTGATATCTGTGCATTTGGAGCACACCTTTATCATGGTATGCTTCTGAGGGTCTCAAAGATACATTCAGTGCTCTCACATTGCTAGCTAGAATTCATCCCTAGTGAATGCTAGCTAGAATTCATCCCTATACAACATGAATCAGCAAATGCTACTAACAGGAGTTTCATTTATTTCACAATCTAGGACAGGGATTGGTAAACCAGTACTGGAGCTGGCCTTTTTAAATAAAGTTTTATCGTAACACAACCACATCTATTTATTGCTTGCCTTTGTGTGCTTTCAGGCTCAATAGTGGAGTCATATAGTTGAGATTGAGACCGTATGGCCCACAAAACCTAAAATATGTACCATCAACCCTTTAAGAAAGATTTGCCTACCTGTGACCTAAACAAAGAATGTGAATGTTAATAATGCACATTAATTTTAAGAGTGTCATACATGTAACCATTGCATTTTGAATAGCACAAAAATATTCATCCTAGAGTTAAAATTACTATCTGGTTCATCATTCATGTCATTGCAAAATACACAAGATTCTCACACCTTCAATTTCATCTTCATCTTGTTACCATTCATGTGAGACTGCATGTTGTATCCACAACAGTTGTGCAATAAACAAAAACACATAGTAGAAACCAGTTGTACATGCATTTTGGTATGTTTTATTCATAAATTGTGTGCTACCTTGCCTTTATATCAGCAAAAATTTTGTTTAAAAAAATGCGTATCTTCATGCAAACTTCCTTGGAAAGCCCGTTAGACACATACCAGCGCATTTGTTATCTTCAAGAGTTTTTTTCATATGGAATTTCAGGTAAGGGACTCTTGTTTTTATTTTCTTTTTTAAATTACTTTGTTTCTTGTTGTAGAGTTCTGGGTTGGCAGTTACACTGCTCAGAATTAAGGGGTGTCCTGTGTTTCTCCTCAGGCTTCCATGTTTTTGGGAAGCTGGCTATTGATACCAGTGTTGCTTCTTTGAAGTAGAGCCTTTTCTTTAGATTCTGACCAGATGTGGCACATCCGCTTCTTATCCTGCATTGAGATCATAGGGCTGCCTGAATCCTCAGCACAATGTCTTTTATGATGGAGGAAGAAGGGATGGAGAAAAGGGGAAGGGGTTGAGAAAAGAATTAAGATATATATGTGCATGTACCAAGTCCCCACAATGAATGGAATCATTATGTACTGCAAAATTTGTACTGATAAAATATTAAAAGTTTTATAATATTCTTGTCTCATTTCTTCAGGTATAGCTTTTGTACCCCTTTACACATATAATAAAATTCATTGTGTCTTTTAATCTTGTCATCTCTTCCTTTTTTTTTTTTTGGTACTTGTCATCTGTTATTTTCCATTACTTTATCTGCATGATTCACTGTGTTTATTTCTTCAGTCTGAAGTTCTTTTCCACTGTGTCAAGTAAACTCATTCGTGGAATATTCTATTTCAATAATTTATCAATTATAGTATTCCTTTTTAAAATTTTATTAGTACATGTTTGCAGTACATGATATTTACATTTGGCGTGGGGAGGGGATGCATCTACATAATCCAGCTTGTTTTTGTTTAGTTTTTTTTTTTACTCTTTCCCCTTCCCACCTGTCTCCCTCCCTCAACTTTAAATCTCTTTTCCCTATTTTCATTCTTCTTGTTATTATACTTCTTAGCTCACGTTTATGACTTATAATGTTCACCTTCACTGAGGTTTCTAGGTTCCTCTACATGGTATATTTTAATTTTACTTCCTTCCCCTTTCCCTCTTGCTCATCCTCAGTCTCCCAGACCACTTTCCATTTGTAAGAGGTCTGTCCCTTGTTTCCTCCCATCCATCCTTTATTATTCTCCTTGTACTTTGCTTTACTCAACTGAGAGATACCATACAGTATTTAAGCCGCGTGACTGATTTATATATTTTCCAGATGCAGCCATTTTACTACTACAGTGATACATGCATGCCAATGTTTATAGCAGAACAATTCTTAATAGTTAAGTCCTGGAAGCTGCCAAAATACCTGTCAACAGATGCTTGTATAAAGAAAATGTAGTTATCTGTATATGATGGAATACTATTAGGCTATAAAAAAGGATGAGTTTGAGACATTTGTAGAAAATATTCATTTTTTGAAATAGTTTTGTATTTTTTTCCTGTAGTTTACTACCTGCTTTTATTATTTCTACTTGAATTTAGCAAAGCAGAGCCATTTTAAGTTCAACATCTGGAATCGTTGAGATCTGATTTTAGGCCTTGTTTCGACTGGTTTTTATGCATGTTGTTTTTTATCTCCTCATGTATCTCACTTTTTATTTTATGTCATCTTACTATATTTGAAAATGTTTTTTCTTAGAAATGACATTTCCTGGGAGGATTTTTTTTTCCTCCAAGAGTGGCTGGCGCACTGGGAGTCTAGGATTGTCATATTCTAGTTTCCCAAATGAGCTCCAGTTCCTTTGAAGTTTAGTCTAACAATAAGTCACCCTTACTCTTTCAAGATGGCTATCCAGTGTCATCCCCCAAAATGATGGGAACGGAAGGCCTTGCAGGGCAGCATCTATTGCCCACAACTGTGCAGGATAGCTCCCAGCCCTTCCCATGGAAATGACATTTCATTCCAGGGGACTGTTGTTTCTCTTGGAGAACACAGAATGGCCACTGTGAGCTCTTATGTGTCTGACTCATCCATTTCTCAAAGCTGAGTTCAAATCTCACAACATGGTTTCAAGAAAATCCTACAGTAAAAAGAACAAAACACATTTCTGTGCATACCTTTTCATCTTCTATCACCACTTCTCTGCCACAAGTAGAATTGTATATATGCAGAAACCCCTAAAAAAGTCATTTCAGGGTCATCAGGTGTTTTAAGACACCCCTCCCTTGCCTGCCGCCTTGCACTAGTTCTGCAGGCCACCATCCGCTCTGATCTTAAGCTTCCTATTGTGTCTTGGGGCAGGTGAATGATGTCAGCCTTTTGGTTCCATCCCAAATTATCTTGATGCCAGTTCACCAGGTTGTGAGTACTCTTGGCCAGTTGTCAGTGGAAGGAACTGCCACCTCATATCGTGGTACTTCATTTCACAAACTTGATTCATTCCGTGAGTCTGGTCACAACTGAGTTGAACAAGAACCGAATCAAATGCAGTAGTTAGGTTCACTGTTGACTTTATGGAGAAATTTTACTCAGTTTGTGACCACTGTCACAAAATTGTGAGAAATGAAAGTTTCATGGATGATGAGAATTTTTCTCATACCAGATGTACCATATGAAATCAGGTTTAGTGTGGTACGTAATATGCTTAAGTAAGTTTACTGAACATTATATTAAAGCATAATGGAAGTTTGTGAAGAAAAAAGAGTCATACCTTTTGTTAAACCTAATCCCTTTTATATATGTCTTCACTAAATATTTTAAAGTATTAATCTAAAGCAGGAAGGTGGTTGCTTTAGCCTAGGTTTGAAGGAAGAACTGAGCTGCAGATGCTCGAGGCCAGTGCATGCGGTGACTGTTTGGCTACTTCAGGAAATCACACCTGACTCCCGTGCTCTAACTGTCTTGAGTGCTATGAAATTGTCTCCACTGCCTTTCATGAAAGTAAACACAAGAGTTCTTTTATGCCATCTTAAGATGTATCCTAGCTTTCTGTCACTGTGACAGAATATCTGAGGTAATCAATTTAAAGAAATAAAGTATATTTTGCTCACAGTTTCAGAAGGTTTAATCCATGGCCACATGGGCCCACTGCTCTGAGACTGTGGTGAAACCAAAGCTTGTGGCAGGAAACATGGTAAAATAAAGATGCTTGTCTCATAGTGGCCAGAATACAAAAAGCCATCTTCTATAACAGAGCCCTTCCCTTAAACCTATTAAGCTATGAATCCATCAGTGGACTAAGCTATTCATGAGGCCAGAGCCCTCATGACACAGTCACCTCCCAAAGATCCTACACAGGAGCACTGAATCATAGGGGACCAACCCTTCAACATGTGAGGTTTGGGAGGCTCTTTTGTTTTTTACAACAAGGTGGGTTTTTTTAATTTTATGAAAAAAATCATATTTCATAACCAAATGATAAAGAGATGACAACAGTTGTATATTGTTATATTTAAAGTAGTTACTCAGTATAAAACATTAACCAAAAAGATTTTTACAAAAAGAAACAAACTGGGCTGGGGATTTAGCTCAGTGACATTAGCACCTGCATGGCAAGCACAAAGTCATGAGTTCAATCCCCAGTACCAGAAAAAAAAAAAAAAGGAACAAATTGAGAATAACAAATTTTGTTTTTGGTGAACTAAAATAAACTTTTAGTGTAAGTGAAACAAATTAACATGCATATGGAAATAGTTTTTAAAATAAGGGAATATGTAATTTGGGAAATTTAAGATTCAAACCATAGTGAGATGTTAAAACATAATTGCTTTGGGGGGGGAGCAAAATCATCCAATTTGATAACCACTCAAATGCTTTTTTATTAATACTGAGATTGCACATTCTTTAAATTAGACTACGCTGACTGATTTTTAAACTACATGATGAGTGTTGATGTTTCAGTAAGACTGTTAGTGGTGGGAGCTGAATGCCTGTTATCAGCTGTCTGCCTTAAGGATCTGCTGGTTTTGCACTGGTACCATCATCACCACCCCATTCAGTGGCTCCCAGGATAGCATTGTTAAGGTCCACTACCTTGTCCTTGTCTGTCCTCTTAAGGTCCCTTTGCTACACAGACCCTTTGTTTGTGTTTGAGGGCAGGGACTTGATATACATGCATGTGCATTTCTCTTTAGTTGTTGTAATGGCAGAATGAAACACGGTCCTACAAGGTTAAAAAAAAAAAGGGGGGGAGTTGCAAAGTAAAATAAGATTTTATAGCTTTGTAGAGAACATAGGAAAGCCTCAGTCACTTTGTCTTCAGACAGCAACCCAGAAGGTTAAGGAGCTGGGATCCTCCCAGTGCTCACAGCCTTTGAGCTATCATCTGTTTTGTTTCAGAGGTCCTTGGCGGGCCAGATCTTTTCTTCAAACATGTATTGGGACCTGTGTTGAGAACATAGCAATAAGGTTAAGATATGGTCTCCCTGGCCACTTGGAATCCACAGTATACAAGAGACGGTGACGTTCAACAACTAATGAGTAAGTCATGCTCAGTTCTAGTTGAGGGACCTCACAAAAGAATTTCTAGGCATCCGGAGAACATATGGTGGGGTTCAGACCTTTTACATGAAGTTAGAGGACATTTTGCCAAGAGGTGCCATTTAAGCGAGAGTCAAGCCATAGGAAGGGAGAAGAGCATGTTGACATCTCTAAAGCAGGATCACACAGTGTCCTGGAGACATCTGAAAGGGCCCCTGTGTGCTTAATGTGCAACATTGCAAAAAAAAGAGCCCAATTAGGGTTGAAGGGGACCTTGGGACCAGTACTCTGTGATCTGTAAGAGCATTGGATAGCCATTTGAAGGCAAGAGTGCAGGATTGTCTTAATGGAGCTCCAGTTTTGACTGTCAGCTGCCCCTGTGATCTAAGCAGGAGGTGACAGGAAAATGGGTTAGTGGTGAGATGACTGCAGTGGTGACCAGCAATGGGTAGATTGAAGAGACGAGTATTCAAAACAAGAAGACTGAACAGGGGAGGCAGAGTAGAGCACCCCATGCCGCAGGTGTATTAACTGTAGTAGTAGAGGAATGCTCAGCAGAAGGGCAGGTGTGGCAGGAGTGACCGCTTCAGTGTTGGGACTGCTGCTCTTCAGGCTTATTGAATCCTCTGGATACACAGGTCTGTTCAGTAGGCACAGAGCAGAAGTATAAGTCAAAGGAGTGGATTAACAGTAATCCACTTGACAGCTGCTACTGATACCTCTTGGGATGAGGGAATCAAGGGGGAAAGGGAATTGTAAGAGAAGGAAGATGGTGTCTCCAAGGACTGCTGGCAGCAGTCTCTAGAGACTGGCACACAAGTTGGTGGGGAAGAGGGCAGTAGAATGTATTGCTCAGTTGAGCTGGCACTACTGCCTCACATCAACACCTATAGATCCCCTTGTAGAAACCAAAGCCTGGGGGGTTTCAGGGCAAGTACCACTGTGCTGTAGTTTTGGGAGGTCATGACCCTGATTCATCTCTGTGCACTGCCATCTGGCACACCAAGTGCTCAGGAGGGGTGTGTGTAAGTGTCCCATTGACTCAGCAGGAGTGCACCCACACTTTAAGGATGAATGCCTAGTGCAGCCAGTCCCAGCCAGGAAGCTGGAGCAAAGCCACTGTCTGTGTGTGAAACAAGTGGAAAACAGGTGCTCCATACACAGCAATGGCCAGGGGGATAGGCCTGACTCCTACTGTCTCTTTCCGGGACTGTGTGGTTGTCACTTTTATGATCATTTGTCAATCCTCTCTCCTGCCTGTACCCTACACCTTTGTCTCCATGGTAATAGGAATCTAGTGTTCCAAGTTGTAAAGATGTAGTGCAGGGATATAAATAGGCTCTGTAAGAAGTTTGTTGTCCCAGTTTGGCATCAGTGGCACCTGTCATCACTGCCTGTCATCAGGCATGAGCTTGGGAGAGACCAGCAGAGAGGCGGATGTCTGGGACCATGGGATAGTTGAAGGGGAGTGTCTCCCTGCTCAGGGGGCCAAGCCCAACTGACCTCTCACCTTCAGCACTGCGGTCCTGTAAAGCTCATCCTTGGTGCTTACTCTGTGAAGTTCTGTGGAAGGGTCTCTGCTCAATGGGATGACATAGCTGAGAAGGCCTGGGCCACATCAGGCTTGGTGTGTGCTGAGAGTACAGCTGGAGTTACAGTGTATTTAATAGGAAATAATCATTTGATAATTATAATCACTTTTAAATTGATGAATTGATTCTTTTAAATAAAAGACACCATTATAAAAACTGTTCTACAGAAAAAGCACACAAGGAAATGAAATTTCCTATCTCATTGGGAGTTTCTCGGTAAATATGCAAACAGATGCACTAAATTAAGATAATGAAAGTGAAATGATGTCATATTTCACTTTTTAAGCACAGAGAATGCATTCTCTACAGTATTAAACAATGGTAGTACTGAGTATCAGGAGTGTATTTCCTTTTTTTTTTTTTTTTTTTGTACCGGGGATCGAACTCAAGACCACACGCTTGCAAGGCAGGTGCTTATGCCACTGAGCTAAATCCCTAGCCCCAGGAGTATGTTTCTTACCAGACATAGTGACACTCACCTGTAATCACAGCATTTGGGAGGCTGAGGCAGGAGGATCGTTGTGAGTTCAAGGGCAGCCTGGACTACATAGTGAAACCCTGTCTCAAAAAGAGAAAGAAAGAGAGAGAGGAGAGAGAAAAAGAGAAAGAGAAAGAGAGAGAGAGAGAGAGAGAAAGAGAGAAAGAAAGAAAGAGAAAAGAAAAGGGGAAAGGAAAAAAGAAAAGAAAAAGAGAAGGAGAGAGAGAAAGAAGAAAAAGAGAAGAGAGAAGAAAGAAAAGAAAAGAAAAGAAAAGAAAAGAAAAGAAAAGAAAAGAAAGAGGAGGGGAGGGAAGGAGAGGGTTATATTTTTTGAGCCATGTATGGTGGCACATACCTGTGGTCCCAGCAGTTGAAAAAATGGAGTTACTGAGTCTTTAAGATTCTTCAGTAAGTCTGAAATGGTGACCGTTTTACCAGTAGCTACATCAGGATATGTAAGTCATTGTCACTGTATCAGTAGTGACTACCAAAGGTAGGACAGCAGATTCTTTGCCTTGGCTGTGAGATGTGTGATGGTCCCGGGCAAACAACAGACCTTCTTACCAAAGATCATTGGAGTTGATTTACCTGAAACATGTGCTTTTAAGTAAAAAGACTTCAATGTCCATATTTTCAGCCTTGTATTTTTTCCATTTTTGTGGGGAAAATAATTTTGTGTTATTTACAGGTATTTTAACGGTTTTATGTGATACTGTTTTCCTCCTGACTTGCCCCATTCTGACACATGCTAGGTTTTCTCAGGGTTGCCGTAATCAGTAAATCCTAACCCTTTATCACCTCTGCCCTGTTCCTCCCAAAGGGCAGGATCCTGAGCAGTAGTGCCTGGATCTAATGGGAAGCAGGAGAAGCTCACTTCGAGACTGAACTTCCTAGTCTGTGTGCAAACAATCTTCTCCCCACGTTCCCCGCTGCCAGGCAGCCTTGCCATGATGCCAGTCGCCTGCTCTGATACTAGGAAATGGCTTTGTATATAACTCACCGCCCACAGAGTGTTTCTGTGTGCTGCTAGGAAGCAGTGGCTGTGCTCCTCACCATGCACCATGGTGACAGTGGGGCTGCCATTGTAGGGACCTAGTCAGTTGAGGGGTACAGGCCAGGCAGAGGTTCAGAGCCATGCCACCTTGGCTGGTACCAGCCAGCATCACTAGGAGTCAGCTGGGCTCCTGGAGTATCTCCTTCGCCAGCAGCAGCAGGAGCTCTCCTGCTCAGTGATGAAACCAGGTATTTGGCCCTATGAGGAACAGTGATAAATTTAGATTCTTTTGATGTCTCCAGGTCATTATTAGAATTATAGCAGCTGGCCGTGAGGTCATAAAGCCACCTTGACAGGTTGTGAATACGAAACCTACAGTAACTATGGAGGCTGCCCAGCTTCCCTCTTCATTATGACCAAGAAACACTCTTCTCGGGGAGGCTGGGCATAAAATTCAAAAGAGGAGGCTCAAGCAAAGAATATGTGGATGCTCCATGTAGCAGCCATTATTTTAAATCTGAGCAGTAGGGAGAAAGGGCTTCAAGTTTACTATTTTAAAGACCTAGAATAATGTATCTCAGCAACCAGAGTGAAGTCACTTAGCAGTGGCCTTCCCCTTTCCTTTTGCCCCCACTTTCAGTACTGGGAAGTAAACTCAGGACCTTCATATTCTGCTCAATCCTCAGCCCTTTTATCACTTTTTTATTTCAAGACAGGGTTTCACTAAGTCACCTTGGTTAGGCTCAAACTTGTGATCTTCCTGCCTCAGCCTCCCAGAATGGTGAGATTATAGGCCTGCACCACCAAAACCAGCTCCTTTGTTTCCGTACTGTGAATTTCTGCAGGCATATAAGCCAGTGAAGGCCTCTGTCAGAAGACACTTCTGGAAAGCCGTGTCACCCTGAGTGGCTTCCTCCTCTAGCAGGAGCAAGTGCAGAACACCGTCATTCATTAGAGGAAGAGAGTTGTTGGTGCAGTGTGCACCACTTTGCCCTTCTTGTTTAGCTGCCTGTGCCTCTTGGCAGGGCTGAGGTAGATAGCATGTCACTTCCAGTCACTTTAGGCATGAGAAAAAGACTCCACCTACCAAATAATCATCTTTTCTGAGAATGTACCTTTCAGTTGAGAAATAGGAACCATACTGTAAGATATTTATCATAACCTTAAACTTCATGTAAAAATATCAAATCCTCAGGGCCTTAAAGGAAATTCACTTCATAATATTTTAATGACACCTATGAGGTAAAACATACTGTAGTAGCCTCACTGGGCATGTCGTGTTTGTACTTCATGTGGATCTGCCTTAACCTATATGATGCAAAGCCATAATTTAAAAGTTACCTTAAGAAGAACAGCATCCTTAATATAAAGGAAATGTTATACTAAGATTGACCAATTTTATTTTAAGCTTTCAAAATAATCGGTTTGGATTAATGTATTTTTGTAGATCACTTAGTATTATTAAATTTTGAACTCAGTTGTATCTATTCCCCAAATTTTCTGAAGTTTCACTGTGCCCTAAGGATCTCAACAGAATGGTTAGGAGCTCCAGATTGGTTGAACAAGATTGGAACAGACCGTGGGTCCTGGTCTGAGAACAGAGTTCTGCGAGAGTCAGTGTTGTTAGACCAGCAAATGCATTTCTTTTTCCCAAACATCATGGACGTCTTATATGACTATAAGGTTCTGCAAAGCAAAGTTTGAGAATTGCGGGAGTTTAAAGTTGGGATGTCGTTTTTTGTTGGATAAAATGGTTAGCAAACAAATCCATGATGCACTTTCATCGTGGAATGAAAGATTTTAGTCTTTCTAGCATCGGTGCCATGAGGACTTATGGCTATCTTATTTTCATTTCATATCATTGAAGCAAACAAACACAAAAAAATTAGCCATAAGAAACAAAACTAATGCCTTCTTTAGCAAGTTAGAGTCAGGAGTGTTTTGTTTACCAGACAACACATCATTTTTATAGTTATACAGAGAACTCCTGCATACTTTGTGGGAATATAAAAATGTCACAAAATTAAAAGTAATTTCCCCAAAATTGCTGTGACTGAACAGATCATTCTACTTTCCATTATACCATTCTGATTCTAATCCTACTGTTTAAGTGTAGAGGCTGGAAAATTTCTCTGATTTAAAAAAGAGAGGCCAGCCAAGCAGCGGTATTGTGTCGCGGTGCAATTCAGGAGCAAATGAGCGCAGCTCACAGACCTTGTATACTCCTTTCACTCATATCCTATTGATTTGTGACAGCGATTACATGCTATTGTAGTACAAGGAAGAGGTTTTTTTAACCCACTGTATGACTGGTAGACTTTCTGTGAATTTACATTAAAGTTGGTAAACTACATGCTGAGGAAAGACAAACTAGTTAAAGCCCCTGGCACTGGAACCAGTCTGAGTTCACATGGTATTTCTCAGGCCTGACTTTGGGATTTAGTACAGGGCTATTGTGGTGTTGGAACAGTGCAGTGGTGGTGAACCTGTAGCACATGTGCCATAGCAAGCTGTTTTTGTTATTGAAAGCTCTAGAAGGTTCACCATCACTGGAAGAGAGGCTATTCTGGTGCTCTGGTGTTAACAGAGAAGCCCCCTTTCCTGGTATGCATCCATAGTCATTCAGACATCCAGGCATGGCAGGGAAAGGTCAAGAGCTGGCTCCCAGGAAGCCCTTCCCCTCCATTTCCATCCTACAGTGTGTTCTCAGTGCTCTCTGGATTTAAGTTAAAACAACTCCCTTATCGTCCATGGGAAGATCCGTTGTCCCCACACTCCAGCCACAGGTACAAGGAGGAGATGCCCAGTGCCTAGATCCTTGCTGGGCCCTTCCAGGCTTGTCCAGATGTTGACCCTGAGCCTAGTGGCCATGCATAATAGCAGTGTTTCAGCTGTCCTAGAGGCTCTTCTCTCTGCTCTACTTTTCCCTGTCCTTTTCTGGTAGCATCCATTTGTTCTCCCCTGTGCACTCTGGTGATACCTGGAAGCTTTCTTGTAAAAAGGGAAACAGTGACTGTCTTAGGATTAAGGGGTGGGCTCAGCTGTGATTTACAAGCATTCTACCTGTAGGAGTCGGTTGCTTCTCTGCACCCTGACCCATGGCCAGCCTCTCACACTTGGGAGCTTTCTTGGCTAGGAATGTCTGCTGCTTCATCTTGTCATTGTTTTAACGATTAAATTTTTCTTGACTTTTTAAAAATTTTTTCTATTGTCTCCAGAAGAATTCCCATCTCCTTGTGTTTTGCTAGGGGGCCTTTGCCCATGGGCTCCAGCTGCTGAGCAGGTACCTATCCTCCAGTCTCAAAGCACACAGCCCTTTTCTAGGAACTGCAGGGCCCTCCCTTCCCTGAGTAAATAGCATCCCCTGTGCACTCCCTTTAGCCAGTCCTTCAAGAATTCTTCCTCTCAAAAAAAAAAAAAATTCCTCCAAATACCCACTCAGAAAAGCCTCCCCCGACCATCACTTGTCCTGTGTAAGGACTTGGTTGACTCTTTGGCTGCTGTTGCCCAGATTTTCAGGTGTTTAGTAAGAGAATGTATCTACAGTAAAAAGCATGTCAAAAAATGTTCATTGAGAGTCAGTAGGGAGCTATTAATCAAAACCTCAGGGAAGTAGCATTACATACCTCTTAACTATCTTGGAGAACCATGTGGCCCTTTATCCACACAAAAACGGTGCATAAATGTCTATAGCAACTTTATTTGTAATTAGGAACAATTCAAACGTCCTTTCAAAAGTGAAAATAAAAGCAAACTGTAGTCCATCTGCTAAATTGAGTACTTACAAAAGCAAAAATAAAAAAGCAACAAACTATTGATACATGACACAATTTGAGTGGACCTGAAAGCCATGATAATGAGTGAAGGAAGCCAGTCCTAATAGGTGTGACTGTATCAAACTCACAAGGTGATAAGCTTGCAAGGACGGACATGAGATCAGTGGCTTGCAGGGACTAGATGGCAAGAAGACACGTCTGTCTACATGAAGTGGCTGGAGGGACTGTCTTTGTATGATCAGTTTTGTATTCTGCTTGGAGTTGCAGCTATATAAACCTAAACATATAATAAAAATTCATTTATAAAGCATAATTATTTTAATTTCATAGCAACCTAAATTTTTAAGTGTGGAAAACTGGTGGTACCTAAATGAGATACACCATTTGCTTAACAACACTGTGCCGATGTCAACTTCCTGCTTTTGACAGCACACTGTGATTCTGTAGAAAAGATTATCCTTCGGTAAAATTAGATGAAGGAACATGGGAACTCTCTCTACTATAATATTTCAATATGATTCAATTTCAAAATGCAAAGGTTTTAAAAATCCCTGCTACATATCAATCTATAACAGAGTAAAAATAATCAAGAATGGGGGTAGTTTTGGTTGTGCTGCTGCGAATCTTAGAAAACCAGTTTCTGTGTATGAGTGTGTACATTGGAGTTGCAGGGGCAAGGGTTGTTCTTGAAATGAAACTGAGTCCCAAAGGTAGAAGATGATTTTTCCTGCCTGCAATTTAAGGAATAAAGAAAACTCTTAGAATAGAAAAGTATGTGCTAAACGAGATACTGTTCGTTTGATTACTTATTGATTAGCCTTGTTACCTTGTATTTAAATGACTTAAAAATTTGGGCAACAACAGCCAAAGAGAAAATGTCTAAGAGAATATTAGACTTCCATACACATGGCAACTTTTAACAATGTGCAGATATGAAATATGGAAAACTTCTTCCTGACATTGATCACATTTGAAACTTCTGCTTTCTTAATTCAGTCTGTTATTGACAGTAATATATTTTAACTCGAGAATGTGTTCGTTCAGTGCATATCGACTCTGCTTGTTAAAATGTTCACGGTACATGTGAACATTGGATTTCCTGTCATGGTGACTTACAGCAGGAGGACAGCAGTGAGTGATTCCTGCCAGTCAAGAACTTTCACTGGAACCTCACTTGAATGGTAATAATCTGCTCCTGTAATTGCTGTGGAAAAGGAAAATCCTCTGGAGATTTTACATCTAATCATTTATTTATAAATCTGTAGATGGCAGTCTGCAGAAGACGCGTCGAGGGTCAACTTTGTGCTCAAAACAGTTGCCTGATGTTTACATTTCACAGTGTATTTTTTAAAGGTACCTCCAGCCCCCATGATCACAAAAGGACCTGAGCTTGCTAGTAGCAGCTCCCCACTGCATCCCATCGCTTAGGCACTTCATTACCAGCACTCGGCAGAGGCCAGTCCCCTCTGTATTAGCTGAAATGTGCATGTTTTTCCATCTCATTAATTCGGTCTACATACAATTAATTTTTGCCTATTAATAAACCCCTTGGTGTTAGTGACAGCTATCTAAACCACTTCACCTAGCATGGAATGAGAAAGTATTCTTGCCAGTTTATACCACTTGCCTGCATTTTTATTGTACTGGTGGGTTAGAGGGTTTTGATGCATAAATAAAGCATTGTAAGAAAGTGTAAGTGGCCGAAGAGTCATGATTTAGTCTGACCGAGGGGGCAAGTTGAAATACTAATCCAGCTCCTCTCTCCACTTTCATTTGGAATGGAGGGAGTTAGAGCAGAGACTTCCTAGCACATAGTGGTCTCAGGCCAGGAAAAGATGCTAGAGCTTTTAATGTGGCAAGATAAACTTTCTTTTTCTACAAACAGAAATCTTTATCTAACTTGATACTTCTCAAAGGACGTCTTTTTTTGTTTTTTGTTTTTGGGTTTTTTTTAGAGTATAATCAAACCTTATGATTTCTTTCTCTCTTTTAATTTCTTCTTTCTTTCTTTCTTTTGAGTCAGGATCTTACTATGTAGTATGTAGTTCGGCTGTCCTCATTGGTGGCAATTCTCCTACTTTGGCCTCTTGAATGCTGGGATTACAGGAGTGTGCCACAACACCAATAAAACTTTATAATTTTATAAAAGAAGCATTTCATTAAATTTGTAAATCCAAGCAGTTGATTATATACATAATAATTATTCCTGCTTTAAGATTCAAAAAGAAAAAGAAAAAAATCCAAGTGGAGCCTTGCAATTGAAATGAAGTACCACTGCACCTGTCCACAGGCAACTAAGTTCCCCAAGACCTGGGGCAGATCTTTGTCACAGGAAGCTTCTCACAATTCAGCACAACCAGCCAGGAAGAGATGCACAATACAGTTTAGATGATAGGAGCTCTTAGGTTTCTTGCTAAAATTTGTAAAGTGCAAGAAACCAATTACAATTCACAGTGAGAGTCAGCTGGGAAACTCAAATTTTGACTATTAAAAGTTGCTGGATTAACTAGGTTCTTTCTGAGAAGTTTGATCCTGGATGGGTTGCTAGACTCCTGTGACAGACACAAGGGAAAGCTTTAGTATCCTACCCTGGTAAATATATAAGACTAACATCCTATGAAAGTTTACAGAATATTCTGAAAGATCTAGGCAGTGTCTTAGGTCAGGTTAAGTATAAGCAGGTGTTTGGTAGAAAGTCAGATAAACAGTTTGCTGAATGTCAAATATGCCATATGTATCAAATTTATGTATTGTAGTGATTAGCAAGAATAGGTTAGCAGCTTTAATAGGAGCATGTAATGACTTGAATGAGACTGCCCTATCTTGGTTTCCTGCAATCAACTACAAATTCAGCTTCCTGATTGGCCCCTTTCAGGTGCCCTCCAGCCCTCCAGCCCTCTCTTGCCAGTGGCTGGGGAGACCCAGTCCCTGCTTCATACTGCAAGTCTTTTCCTAGGGTGAAGACAAAGTTCACCCCCCATGGCTCTCACTACCTCTTCCTTAGTGACGCCTATGCCACCTCCTCCCCGGGGCCCTTTGTGCTCAGCCTACTTCCCCTGCTGGACCAGAAGTGTCTTCTGCAATCCAATAATACATACCCGGAATTCATTAAATAGTTTTGACAGAAAGTACAGGAGTTAATACTGGGTGTTTTTGGATAAGTGCATTTTAAATTCCTGACTATGCTTTGAGGTCCTCAAAGAAAGTCACATCTGTAATACCTATTCATTGCTAGAGGGCTCACAAAAAACCCCTCCTGTGGCCCTTGAGCAGGTATGCCTCATAGAAGGTGAAGTTCCTATTTTTGTGATAAATTGTTTGCAGGCATGTATCTTTCTTGGGCTGTCTGTTTCTAAATAATTGAATAAGAAATGTTTCTATTTATATTCTTATTTATGCATCTCTGTATTTAATTACTCCCTAGTTTTGATGATTGGCTCATAAACCTTTTCTTCCTTCTTGCCCTTGATTATTCTTAAGTTTAAGACAATGCACAGTGGCAGATGTGCATAACCACCATCCTTCATCTAGTTCATGCTACTTTTTAATGTCAACCATAAAGAAAATCACTCCTCTGGCTTCAGAAGTTTATTTAAACCTCTTCTGAGAAAATTGGCAACCTTTCAAACTTAAAAGCAGACATTTGGCAGTGCAGACTAGTAAATAAGTGGACAGAAACATGTTTTTTAAAAGATTGCTTTTGTTAATAAGTTGAATCAGGAATATATATTTTAAAAAGCACAAGAATCTCTAACTATTCGTTAGCTTCCAAGGTGTTGTCAAGGTGGATGAGCAGGAAAATGCTATGTGAGTAAGAAAGAAAATAGGATGCCCTGTCTCCATTCTTGAAGATTTTTCGATTTCAGGAAACTGCTTGTCCTGGCTGATATTTTCTAGATGGCTGGTATCAGTGAAATTTGCTGCCAGCTTCCACCATGCAGCTAATCTTGGCAGAGCAAGAGGAATGTTAGCAGCGTCTGCTTTGAAATGGGAGCACTGCTGGCTTTGAGTCTGACTTCCGGATGCTGCACCATCCTTGCCCTCAGTTAGCAAAGGCACCAGCAGAAGTGGTTTCAAAAGAAGGCACGTTCTCCACAAGGGTCCAATATGCTTCTTTTCCTTGTAGCTCGGAAGTGCACAAAATTGTTACATGACTTTTTTAAACATTTGTTTCTTTTCCATCCTTTGTTTCCTAATGCTCAGAAGAATTATTCATTTCTATTGTATGTATTTTTTGTTTTTATTTTTTATTAATACATGTTTGCAGTATGTAATAACTACAAGTATATGCCTCACAAGTTGGTACATGTACATAACACACCTTTTAGCATCTGCTTCCCCCTTTCTTTCTCCACTCCCTCCATCTCTTGGTCCCATTCTCTTGTGCGAAAGATCTATCTCCCTAGTTCCTATTATCTATCTTTTATGTTGCTCTTCACTTATATTCTGAATGTCTCTTATAAGAAATCAAACAATATTTAAGCTTATGTGTTTGATTTATTTCACTTAAAATTATGCTCTCAAAGTGCATCTATTTTCCTAAAAATGACTCAAATTTATCTTTCTTTATGGTGGAGTAGTACTCTGTTGTATGTAAATATCATATTTTCTTTATCCATTCATCTGTTGATGGGTATATAGGCTGCTTTCAATATTTATTGGCTGTTTTTACATCTTTTGAAAAGTGTTTACTCCTTTCACTTGCTCATTTTTTGATTTGGTATTTTTGGGGGGGTGTCTAATTTTTTGAGCTCTTTTTGTATTCTAGATGTTAGTACTCTGTTGGAGGAATAGCTGGTAAAAATTTTTCCTATTCTGTAGGTTACCTCTTCACTTTTTGGTTATTTCTTTTACTGTGCAGAAGCTTTTTAATTTGATATAATAGTCGTTGATGTATTTTGTTTCACTTTTTCCTGTGAAATATGTGACAAAAGTGGTAAGCAGAGAAGTGTGCAGTTTTCCAAGATTAGTAGTGTAGCTCTAGTCTCAACCCTTCCCCCCATATCTAGCTTGCTTCCTGGAAAACAGAAGTTGGTATTTTATCACATACAAATTTAGGAACATGTGCAGTCTTAAACTAAGGAAGAGGGGCAGATGGGGACCAAAACAATAGGAGCTGCAGAGTTGTGAATATTTGTTCTTAATTATAGCCTTAAATTCCTAACTGTTTCAGAGGAGACTCTGGTGTGGTAAAGAGAGGCTTACAGGTAGACTGGCACATGCATGCACCCCCTCTTGTATGACTTTTGGTTTGTTTTCCTGGATTATTATGTCAGTCTTCTGAAGCTCTCGCACTTCAAGGCAGAATCCGCTTGTGTCAAGCAGTTGAAAAGATTCCTGGCTAATTCATGGTCATACTCTGGCTAGTTGGCAGGACTTGGCACTTTCACTCATGGTTCCCTTGTGCTGTTGTGTAGGATTTTAAACCCTTAGACTCCAGTTGATTTCTGAGCCAGATGACTGAAAGAGCAGCAGGAGAAGAGAGGCGAGAGGCTATGGCCAATCTCAAACTGTATAATATTATCGTTGGTTGACCATGTAGCATACAGATAGATATTGAATTTATGTCTTTACAACTCATTCAGCTCAGTCTTATGTTCATGTATGCTTGTCGAATGATGAACTGTAAGTGGAAACAAAAGCTGAAAGACATAAAATGTCCCGTCTGTCTCTTGAATGTGGCTCAGCCAGCCAGATTTTAGCTGTTTTCAGATTTTGATCAAACAAAAAGACATACAATAAGAAGCACAATCTAAAGCCTTGGTAGTTTATCCTACATATTTGTTTACATATAGCAAACCAGTTTGAGTTACATTCAGATATTATGGCTTTTAGCTAGTGCTTGAAGAAGTTGATTGAAAGCACCAAAAATCTCAGCAGGAGCACAATAGGACTACAAAATATATCGAAATAGTTATATTCACTCTTAATTTAAAAAAATAAAACCTCCATCATTTTTAAATGTTTATCAACATCTCTTTGCCTCCACCTTCCCTCATCCTGAAGTTTCACTTACGCGCTCAGTGGCAGTTCACCAAGCATTCTGAGCATGCCACAAAGGCACTGAAGCATCAGTTGCTGTGGGCAATGCAGAGCTCTCTGAAGGTGTGGGCTGCACTGGGGAGGCCACAGGACAGTGAGTAGAGCAGTGTGAGGTATGAGTGTTGAGCCTTAAGGGCGTGCACCTGAAGGGTAGAGGTTGGCTCCCTTCACAGGCTCCTGAGTAAGCTAGTACTGCAGGAGAGCTAGTAGGGACCTCCGCCAGCAGGTTCTGTGCACTTAGTGGGGGTCAGGGTAGGGGAACCCAGTGCAAGTTTGTGGACTAGAGATGGGACAGTGCAAGAGTAGGAAAGGCAAACTGACCAGGTTGGCTGGAGCCTAAGGTCCATCTGTGACAGCACCTGAGTCCCATGTCGGACCCTGAGGGCTTTGATGGTAAGTTACAGAGTTTAATTCTGGCTCTGTACACACAATGAAAGTTGGAGAGGGATAGTAAATGAGATAGTGATGTCAACCAGGCAGAATCTTAGAAAGATGTGTCTAATCTTGGCAGATTCTTTGGATAGGGCTGCTTCAAGGCAGAAGCTACTTATATTGAGCAGTTGAGAAGATTCCTGGCCTAACTCATGATCGTACTCTGGCTGTTTGGTAAGAGTTGGCACATTTGCTTGTGGTTGCCCTCTACCTGGGTACGGAGAGGCTATGGTGCCTGTCCATGCTGTGAGACTTGGAACTGTTTATAATGGCCACTAAAGGCAAGGGAGCTGAGGGATATCAAAATACAAAAATAGCAAGTGTAGGGTGAGAATTTTAAAGCCATTATTAAGAGCAATGAATGGCCACTGGAGAGGTAGGTGCTAGGGGCAGTGTACTGACAGCCAGGTAGCAGTGGTGCCTGAGGTAATAAAAGGACCATGTCCTTAGTGTCAACTGCTAGTGTCAAATGATATCATGGAGGAGGGAGCACTTGAAAACTTGAAACTTGAAAACAAGGGGAAAGGCACCAAGAACTAGACCCCAGCAGGCTGCAGAGGCATGGGTAGTTTCCATGAAAAGGAGGACCTGGGCAAAGTCCCTGCCATAGGGACATTGCAGTGCAAAGCTAGGGGAGGTGGGATAACAAATGGAGCTTGAGTGTGACTGGAGTAGGCTTCTGCAGCACCTGACTTGCAGTTTATAAAGATTGGGTCTGGGGGATGTCATGTTAACGCGCTCTCAGAATTACATAGGTTAGAGACCACTCAGTTGCTAAAGGCAACACTGGATTTTAATCCCTGCTCACCAGTCCGTGGCCACTAGACTTCAGCTAGTTACTAACTGGGCTCAGTGTGGTTTCAGACTCACTGGCTGTCTTGTTGTGAGGATTCAGAAGGTAGCGTGCAGGATGCCTGGCATCAGACAGGTTATCAGTCAGCCATCATTACTGAAATGACTGGATTCTTCAGTGTCATACAAACGTACCAAGACCAGTGTACATGAATGTAGAATTAGGAGAAAAAGTGGATTAGGATGTGAGAAAGGTTGTGGACCTGAGGACATTAAATGTGAAAGAACCAGCCTAGAGGACAGGAACTGGAGAATGATAGGAAAGCCTGGGTGGTGACAGCTTCGAGGCAGAGAAGAATTCAGGTCCTTGTGAATCTAGAGCAGGAACTCACAGCCCCCTCCTGTGCTGGGACAGAAAATAAAGTGCCATGCATTGTATGCCAGATACATACTCAGCCTTGCAGTTATATGCAAAAACAAATGGGTGTGAACAAAACTTGACTTAAAAACAACTGGAATTTGGCCCATAGAGGCCTTAGAAATCCTTCATAGAGACAAATGGGAACCAGATGACAATTTAGTAGCTGAGTGGTGAGTATGGGAGTGGCACATGCTGTAACTGGCCTCACATGGCCTTGGGTCAGGGGTCAGCTTGAGGCTACAGGAAGAGAAAGGAGGAAGAAGCTCTAGGAACACATTCTAGTTTTTTGTTTTTTGTTTTTTCAAAGGCCTGTGTTTGTGCATACAACAAACCACTCAGTCCCTTGACCCTTGCAAATGGAAATGCAGTCTCTGGAGCAACGTGAGCATGTTCCTGTGCCAGCAGGGCGTCAGCTTTCTGATGCAGCTACTCCAGTTTTGTTGTTGCTCTCCATCCACTGTCCGTACAATGGCAGCAATGCAGCATCCTCGGGGTGAGCACAGCCGTCCAGCAAAGCTTAGCAAAGCAAAGAATCGCATCCAGTCTACTACACAGACATAAGCAAATGTCCTTACAGTGTTGTGTTCACACAGCAACAAAAAGGAAAGTTGCCTGGAGGATTTTAATGCCAGATTATCCTTGCACGCACACCTTTGATGTTGTTCTGGGTCTGTGTTAACACACCTGGGACCCCAGAAAGAGGGAGAGACTGAAATGTAAACACACACCCCTGCTTTCAGCCCTGTTAGTCCTATGGAGCCTATATTGAAATTTATAAAAGTTGTGTTTTCATTGCTATTAAAATCTTAAACATCTCAGTATTACAAAGATTAAAAATGCTACTTCCATAACATTAGTTTGCAACTGAAATTTTCAAATAAGAATTCTCTTTTCTAATTTTTTATTCCATAAACTAGAATCTTCTTGACCATCTGAGAATCCTTTTCGAGAGAAGACTTGTGCAACATGATTTAGCCCAAAGAAGTAGCCAGAGGCCCATAGTCTACCCATAGGGACTGAGTGACCTCTGTTTTGGGGCAGCTGACAGAAGACATATTATGCTGGTTGAGGAGACCTACACAGGGGAAGGCTGGAGTGTCAGGTGAGGGAAGTAAAACTGACTTGGTACCTTTGAGTTTCCAGAACCTGTCCTCAGCAGTATCTTTCCTGTCTGTTCTCTACACCAGGTGCAGAATTTCAGGGTCAAACCAAAGCAGAGAGCTCAAAAGCACTGCCCCTGGCACCAGGCTTTGCATGCAGGGCCCTCTGCTTGTCTGGCTGTGAGAACACCTGTAAATAAGTGCTGGGTTGTTTTTGCTAGAAAACTCTGTGACCCCTCCTCCTCCCTTCCCCTGGGAGGACTGGGAACTGGGCCAGGCTTACAGTCCACAGTCCTGACCTGCCTGCCTGAGGTATGACAACCTCCCAGAAGACTGGATTGATTTCTGAAGAGGAAGAAAAGGCATATAAAATTGGACTTCCCAACCAGCATGGAGTAGCAATGGTGCTTCCTAAAGAGATTGACAGTTGGCTGCTCTGGAGCTAGGATGTTTTTTTGACCTCCTTCCTCCTGGCTTTTCAACCCATCCATTTGTTCTTTATAGACTTCTCCCACCCTGCCTTGTTTATTCTTGCTTCCTACTCTGGAACATAAGTGGGCTCTTTCCCAGTGGAGTATGGACTCAAGCTGAGGGCATAGCTGATCTGAGTTTGAGCGCTCTGGAAGGAAGACAGAGGTCCTGGGAGAGCAGCCAGCATCAAGACCAAAGCGGGGGTGGGCACAGCAGCTGAGCCCTGCTTTCAGAGTGATATCATCCCTCAAGTTGAAAATCCTGATTTTTCAGTGCCAGGGACAATTCTTGTTGAAAAAGTGCAAATGTTTTCTGCTCCTTGTAATCTACTTCTTGCAAATATTAATACTCTGGAAAAAAGATTTATTTTAATAATGTGAGTTTTTAGCTTTTTTTCTGTAGTTCATGTTGCTTTATTACTCCACATTCTTGCCAGAAAGTGCATTTTAAGAGTTTCAGTTCAAAATTAAATATGACCTCAGTGTTTTAAAATACAATTACATTAACTGTCCATTTAATAGTTACTTAAGATTTTTTGGCCACTAATGTATAGTCAGTACACTTGTCTGATATTAAATGCAATGTTTTCAGCTATGTGACCAGCTAACATGTCCCAGCTGCAGCCATTCCCAGGAGAAGCCAGGGCTTTCTCAGAAGTGAGCAATAGAAAGTTGTTCCAGAGAAAATTGCAGCACTATCTTATATCATAAGCTAAGCTTTTCTTTAAAAACTCCACTGTGTTTGATAATAAGGAACTATCTATTATTTATTTAGAACTGTACCAACCAATTTACAAGACAGGTAATTTAGTGGCATGTTTATTTATTAATGAGCCCAGTATACAAATTAATGGGACTAAACCCCATGGAGGTCAATCCTCATGTGTTCCATGCCTTTTGGAAAGAAACAAGGCAGAGTCTTTAGACCATTTGGTTACTGTTTTAAAATTTAAATTATATGCTCCTTTGCAAAGGTGAAACACCCCCCACCCCGATCACATGATAGAAAAGTTAGTCTGTAAGCTGTATGGAGATCGGTTTTCATAAACACTATTGGAATGGGTGTATTTTAGCCTGTCAGTCCCAAAACTCACTTCTTATTATATGTGTTCCTTAAGACAGCAAATCAGAACCTATTGCCTGCCTTGAGAGACAAGAGGATGATGCTAGAGGAGAGCTCAGAGGCAGCTGGGCTCTGGCTTCCCAAGTTCTGGGAGATCCTGCCCACTGCCCACACCCACAAGGTGCTTTACATCTGGCACTCCCTGCCTATTACTTAGAACTTAGCTACAGACTCCACCCCCTCCCCTGCTATAGGTGGGACTTGATAGTCCCACCTCCTTGGAGTGGGCTTCATTTTTATGGTGCCATCATTGTCCCATCATTGTCCTGGTACATGAAAGGTGGCATTTATAGAGTGGATCTACTGCATGTAGGTGGTTATGGTCAGGATTCTGCCCATTAGGGCCTCTTCATTCCTCTTCCATTGATAATTCAGTGGGCTCCTCTGGAAAGACTGAGAACCATGAAGGACAAATGAGGGCCCAGCGCAGTAGCCTTAATGCAGGATGTGTATATGTGTAACTGGAATTCAGCAGACTCTGAAATTAGGGAAGGTAGAAGTTTTACTCTCTGTTGATCTTTTGTTGGTTTCATCTCATTGTGAGATGGGTTGCCATATATGAAGAACAGACAGTGAATAAACACAAAAGATCTCCCTGCTCACTTTGTGTCCTCAACTTTGCACTGTGTGTAGGCTTTAATTGTAGCCTATCAAAGTAGGTGAAATTGGAAATGATACTAGGTCACTGGGATTTAGCAAACTTTGTTATTCTGCAATCTGCTACAAAGTCAAGAAAGGAAAAGAAGTGTAGCTTTCACTGTTTAGGAAATCTTTCTGGGTTATTCTCCCTAGGGAATGGTTTTCAGCAAATTATTCATTGGAAAAATGAAATTTGAAATTCAGGTGTTTTTCAGTGCTCATGCTATGGTGGCTGCCTTAACACCCTTGCATCTCAATTACTCTTTCGTTCAGTGGGCAGGTGTCCAGCACCTAGAACATGGCGGATAGGACCCCAAGGCTCAGAGGCAGGTGGAGGCAGTGGTTCGGATCCCTTGCCTGGAGCCATCTCTGAGGAAACACCTTCACTTGATTTCCTTATGCAGCCTCATCCCTGTCTTAGCACAGCCCTACATCCTGGCTTACCAAGCCACATGGAGGGAGGAGCATTATGGCCTTAGTCACTCTGGGTCTCACTTCTGAAAGGTGGACAAGTGGGGAGGTAATGGGACATTTCAGGCCTAGGCCTGTTACCTGTGTCAAGGAATGCTATGTGTTATTTGAACAGGTCCTCAGGTCTTTAAACACAAAAAGGCCTTCCTTCAAGGAAAAGTGACACCTGCCTGAGGACCTGAAACCCTGTAACATGGGCACCTAGTCTCTCTTTGGGAGGTGTCTAGAATATAACAAAACTAGACTGGATACTCAAATTCCCATTGTCTTTGAATAGGAGCTTAGTGGGCCTAGATTGTAGTGCTATGGATTTGGGGAAAATTTACACACGTTACCTAAAAGCAAAAAAGACAAGACCCAAAGATATTCTATTCTACTAAAGATATTTGCTATCAAGAAAAGTAGAACTTTTAGCACATCATGAGTTTCTGAGGCTCCAACCTGCTTAGGGAATGGTCAGGCTTTAAGAAGGCTGAGGCATTTCCGAAGGAGGTGTTTTGGTTTGGTTTGGTTTGGTTTGGTTTGGTTTGGTTTGGTTTGGTTTGGTTTGGTTTGGTTTGGTTATTTATTATTTTTTTTGGTTTGGTTTTTTAAAATCATGCTCATGGTACTAAACATTATAGTTGTCTCAGTGGGAATAATATGAAAAAACTGAAAAGATTGTATGTGAAATATATCATAGTTAATAACTCAATCTTATAAAACAAACAAAAAACAGAGCCTGTGAGCCTAGACTTCTCATAAAAAGGGGTGACCATTTGTTTCGGTTTCAGAGATGAGCCAGAACATTCAGTTTCGTGGAAATGGTTCAGACTGAGGCCTTTGGAATCAGATTTTAATTCAACTTCTCATTCCATCCCTTGTGGCTTTGATATGTTATTATACAACCTTTAGACCTCAGTTTCTTCTTCTAGAATATAAATATAACAATAATGCCTCCAAACTAGCATTATTGGGAGGAAAAAAGAGGATGGTTTCTTAATTACATGCCTGGCACATGTTAGGTATCAATAACTAGCAGTGAAATTTTATACAGGTGTATACCTTGAGATGTTTTCATCTGCTTAGTTCATCCTCAGCTTCCTCAGTGGATCCTGCCTTTCAAAGGTGCCATGTGGTCCAGTGGAGGTGTGAGATGAGACATTGTCTCACATGGGACTTTTGGAATCAGATGCCTTTTATATGGCTGATCTGGACTGCACTACTGAGAGTCTTGGTATTAAATTACATGATACTAAGCCAGGCATCCTGTATGCACCTTGACCAGGTATCCTGAGATTTCCCTCATTCTGGGATTGCTTGCTTTCTCTCTTAACATTTATTTGTTGTTAAACAGCAAAGACCTTTTTGTTGTAGTCCCCTAGTCCCTAAAACCTTGTATTCCAAAGCAGGCCCCTGTTTGAAACTTAGCCTTTTCCTAGGTATCTTGTAAAATTTAAAGATACAGAGAAGTTGGTAGCATGTTTTTACATTCTGCACTATTGTCTTATCTTTGGACACTGATTTTCCTTAGTGTAGCAGGTAGAGAAAGCAATCTTATTTGTCTCTCTAGCGAGTCTGCTATGGTACACCCTCAGCATGGCAGAGGCTTTGAGGGTATCAGAAGGGGAAACTGCAGAGTACGTGTAGGTCAGCCCAATAGAGAGAGACCCGGATGCAGAGAATTATCAGAATAGGTGATGCCGGGCATGATGACACACGCCTGTAATCCCAGCACTCGGGAGGCTGAGGCAGCGAGTTTGAAACCAGCCTGGGCTACAAAGTGAGTTCAAGGCCAGCTTAAAAAAAAAAAAAGAACAGGTGAGTGCTGCTTTATGCTATGCATATTATATAGAGAGTTATCACCAAAGCCACAAACAATTCACCAGATGCCGCACTGAAATCCACATCAGGATATGAGGCATTGATAATCTCTGCCCATAGCTAAGGCCACAGATTGATGTACCTTCTTTCCCAGGGTTGGGAAGGTAAATTGCTGAATAATGTAAACTTACCTAGATCTTTCCCAAAAGATCTTTTGGGAAATAAGCATCTTTTGAAAGCCTCAACAATTTGATAAGACTAGTAGAGTGACTCTTTTAAAGTGTTGTATGTTTATAGATACATAAACATTTTATTTATAAGGAGCTAAATTAAACAGGGAGAAAGAAATGTACCTTTCATATGTGCATGAAACATTAAAAAGCCTCTTTGTTCACTGCTCAGTGGTGGAAAGCAAAGGCAACACAGACATAAGGCTATTTGAACTCTTTATTTGCCACATTTACAATATTAATAACAGCGTTTCTAGAAGTTGTCACATCAAGTAAAAGATCTTCATTCCAGGCTGTCTTTGGGGGCCAAATTGAGACTGGATGCATGCATTTAATAAATTGTAGTCTCAAGTAGTCATTTTTGTAAATAATTAGTTTCAGTGAAAGAATAAGTTAGCATATTGTATGCATCTAATGTTGCAAATGTACATACAGCAAACTTTGCTATTAATCAACAGTCGAGCACTGCAAGTGGGGTCTCATACATAATGAATTGTGCTTAAGCCTCATGGGTTTCTTGATAGAAAAATAAAAGAAAACACAAGTGTAGTCAGCTTTTGAATAAAATTTAACTAGATTGCTCTGCATCCTGTAATTGTTTTGGAATCATTAGGGACCTGATCATTCATCTATAGTTTTGGGGTGTTTTTATCTTCATCTGTCAAATAGTAGAGACTTTTAATGATATGTTAAAGTGTTACTTAAATACAATTTTTCCTTTAATGATTTGCATTTAGGTATAAAAATAAATGGCCTTTTTAAGACATTCTAGTCTGCCAAGTATACTATTAAAATAGTCTTTTTAAAATGTTTTATTATTGCTGATATATTTTTAAAACCAATTATTCTTAAAAGAAAAAAATATATAGTTCTATTGGGGAAGAGTTGATAGACTGTTTAAATTGTCTTTTAAAATGTTTTATTATTGCTGATATATTTTTAAAAATCAATTATTTTTAGAAGAAAAATACATAGTTATTATGGGGAGGAATTGAAAATGTACGTAAGATTTCCTCTGTATTATAGGTAGGTGTTTTAAAATACTATTCATAAATTCCTTTGTGGTCTTATTTAGATTCTAACATTAATTTAAGATCAAATTTCGAAGGCTGGGAACCCACATTAAAAATTGATGCTAGTTTTATAAACATTACCTATGGCCACCCAGAAAGTAAGTAAACTGGAGCCTAACTAAATTTTAAACTGCCTCTTCCCCCCCTCATTGTTGTCTTTGGGGAGGAACCATTTGGTGCTCTATGACCAGACAGAGCATAAATATAAAATTCCTGTTGGAGTAGAGTGGAAGGAAAAGACCAGGGGTGTGTGCATGTTCATCTTTGTCATGAACTGCACGAGAAAGCTCACCTGGGCTGTGCTGACTGGATGGCCAGAGGCTAGAGCTGCTGTAGGCAAAGGTTGAAATACCATCTTCCCCAAGGAGCCTTCTGGTTCATTGTTCACCTCCCTGTCTGTTATTTTAGAAAAGCTTCCTTTTATACACATTTCCATTGGTGGAACAGAATACCTGAGATTTAAAAAAAATAAAATAAAAGGAGGGGAGATTTATTTTGGCTCATGGGTTCAGAGATTTCCATTCATGAATGCTTAACTCTGGAGAAGCAGAACATCGTGATAAAATCATGTTTAAGAGGTCTTCATCTCATGTCCGCCAGGAAGCAGAGAGAAAGAAGGACCCAGCATATCAATATCCTCTTCAAAGGCACATCCCTTATGAGTCAGTTCCTCCAATGAGACCCTACCTCCGAAACCTCTACCACCTCCCAGCTTGGAACAGCACCACAGGCTGGCCACCAAGTCTTTAACACATAGGCCTTTGAAGGATACCTGAGAACTAAAATTATAGGCATTAAAACAGACTGATGAAAATTAATCAGTAAAACTACCTGAAATGAGTGATGGACATTCTTGTCCAGTTATTTTTTTAATTGTTGTACCTACTATTTGTGTATAAACTTACAAGTATTGCTATTTCATACATACTTACTCATTTTTTTTATTCTTTCACTATTGAAGGTACTATTTGTAGAGAGTGGTGAGAATCAGAGATCAGCTAGCATGTGAGTCAGTGAGAACACACATGACACACAATCAGTGCCATCATCATCACTGTCATCATTAGCAATTTGCTAATGACCATGAGGCCCCAGTGTACCTGTAAATCAGTCCTTTTTTGTTGGGCCATTGGCTTTTCATCTTTCACTCAGTTGCATTGTTAAAGGTGAGTGTGTCCCATAACTAGCATCAGCACTTTAATTTTTCCTTTTTCTGTTTCCTAAAAATAACTGTAGAATGTGCAAGTAATTGCACAAACTGTCAAACCTACCTGGTGATATCAGCCAAACAGCAGCTGGCCACCAGGCTGTGCCACAGAATAGTCACTTGTATTATACACACATCAGCTCCCATGAGAAAGTCCTGATCAGGACAAGGGGAGTCCTCAGGAAACCCCTTTCAAACAAAGGATCATTTGAAAGACTGAAAGGGAGAGTTGTTGGAGTTGGCCTATGTGTTTCATCTTCATCTTCCTTATCTTCACAGTTGGCTGTAGAAGCCACAGAAGGGACCATCCCAAGTCATTATTCACACCAAAAAGCTGTATGCATGATACACAAGTGGAATCAAACCTACATTAGATTGTAATGAAAAGTGGAAAAGCTTTGTCCAACCTCTTTTTATAAAAAGTGGTATTTAATGATAGCACGTAGTAGAGTTTGTTTCTTGTCTTCAGTTCTGCCCCAGAAGAAAACTCCTGAGCTTTAGTGAGAAGATGTAATAAGGTGCAGGCTACACCCATCACATAAAAGCAACATTGCCAGAGATCTTCTAAATTGAACGTAATTGTGCAATGCCAGGGAGACTGAGCAAGAATCCCTGACAGTGTCCCTTCAGTGCTGCCACTGAAGTTACACACCTCCATGAGCCCGGGAAGTCTGGCAGGCTGTTCTTGAGTCCCCTGGCCTCTCCTGCCCTCAACATTATTCCCTGGAACCCAGAAAAGGCAAAATTTGCTCAATGAGCTTGTTGTGAGAAATGTTTCTCATCTAAGGGTGTCCACTGTGCTTTGTGTGACCACAGCTCTGGGCTCTTCCTCCTGTTGAGAACTTTTCCAGAATCGCCACAAGTTTCCATGTAGCCACCTTTACTCCTTGCTGAAGGACACAGCGTATGTCAGCTCCTTGCCAGATTCCAGAGGAATTGGGATCTGCAGAACCCTTCATGGGTTACAGTCCAGTGTCACAGTTAACATTCCCAAACCTAACACAAAAATGCCATCCCATGAAGGGAGAGATTAGAAACATACCAATCACAGAAGAGATAATTGTGAGCACATAGCATCATCAGTCTCAGATGTTCTATAGTCTACCTGCTGGGTGTGATGAATAATGCTAATCAGATCTGTTGAACTTATAAAGAACGTGTGGCCAGTTTTCTCATCTGAAATGGGATGTAAGTCAAGTATGTTACTTTTTAATACTAGAGAAGTAGAATTCACTGAAAAATGGGTCTTTAGTCATTCTGCTGCCATTGGAGTCTTGGTACACCTCAGAATCTGAATACCCAAACCTCCCACGAAGTGCATCTGTAATGTGGGAAGAACTGTTAGAGTGGCAGAAGCTCTTTCTGCTCCCTCCTGTTACACCAGGCACATGGCAGTGCAAGATGAAGCATTAGGTCCAAGGCAAGTATGGCTGGCCTGGCATACTGGCCTCTCTCCTAAGTGAGTCCCTGGTTATATCTCTAGCAGAGAACCTTGTTCTTTCTGACTCTACCTGGTATTTAAGTTGATCAAATGCTGAAGACAAGACTGTCTAGAACAAGACAGAACTTCCAAATGACAGATAGATACCTTTGTCCACTGAAGCCATCCATTTAAACTTGGTTAAGTTGCCTTCCAGGCTCCCACATCCCTCAACATGATGCTGCCCTTCTTCCCCATGACTGTGACCCTGTCTTTAAATACAAGTTGCGTACCAGGCAGAAGGTCGACTCCCCTGTAATGACTGTTGTGCTTACTTACATGTTAGGAGTTTGTGTTGTAACAGTTGTAGCCACTTGGCTCTGTACTGTGTGAGTTCAAGGAAAGGGATGTTTTTATCAGAGCAAATCAGAATTATATTTCTCCCTGGGACATCCTTTCTCTAAGTCTAGCAGGGGTAATGGGTCAGGGCACTGCTCTCAGGTAACAACTGTGGCATCCTGGGAGACACTAGGGAGGTGTGACCTTGGTGTGCCTTCTATAGTCCCAACTGATGTTGAGGCAAGGATCTTCTCTCCTGCAGCACTGGCTTCCCAGCTTGGTGTTGTGGCTCAGACCCCATGATGATGCCTAGAGATGCACTATTTGGGTTCACATACTGTAATGCTTTCCCAGAGACATGATTTTGCCTCAGGAGTTTGCATTTAAGTGCCAACCTAGGTACCAGGAAGATTTGGATGTGGGGTGTAAGAATGTGGGTCATGGAGCTGGTAATTACTGGAGTTTCAGGGCTCGTCAGTGGGGAATCCTGGAGAAACTCCTCCATCATAACAGCGGCTGTTAGTGGTGCTGTCACACCAGAGCTCTTCCTGGGATGAGCCAGATGAGGTTGGAGAAGAGGGCAGGGCAGGAGAATAAATTTCATTTTATTGTAGAAATGGAAATTTGTGTCATGGCTTTAAAAATCTGGTTTTATGTGTGTGTTTAATGCCATTCATTTTAAATGTAGTCTCATAAATCCTTGCTTCAGAATCAAAGCTGTTTAATTACATTTCACCCATGACTAGTTATCTAATACCAATAGAGAAAGAGTTAAAAAGGAGAACTACAGAGTAAATCAGAGGTGAGATCTTTAGCACAAGCATAAAAAATCAATTTAAGATGAATTTTACTACTATAAAAATTCTTCACATATTCTTTTAACAGTGAGAAATGGTAGGAAGCACAGCTCACATTTCAGATCTCCTGGCATGGTGGAAAGAAGGCCACCAGCATGGGTATGGCCTGGGAGCACCCAGACATGCCAGTGCACTCAGGGCACCTGGGTGTAAGGGCCATTAGTTCTGGAGCTATGGTGGTCACTGGTGGGTGCAAAAGCTCCTGCCTCTCACTTTGAAATGCCCATCTCCCACAGTGAATGTGGGCTTCTCTGAGAAAAACCTATATGTGGTGTTGTGATAGCAAACCAGGTTTCAAAAGTCATAATCAGGTGTGCTAGCACATGCCTGTAATCACAGCACTCTGGGAGGCTGAGGCAGGAGAATTACTGGAAGTTCAAGGCCAGCCTGGGCTACAAAGTGAGTTAAAGACCAGCCCAAACTGCATAGTGAAACTTTGTCTCAAAAAGACCAAAAACAAAGAAAAGAAAAAGTCTTGAATGCTAACCTTGACTTTGACCTTGAGGCCCTTGCCTTTGCTTCCTGCTTGACCTGTAAGCCATTTCCACCACTTGGGCTCTACAGAAGAAGACACTTGGCTTCTCTTGCAGAAGGCCCCAGCCCAAGGTGATCTGACACAAAGGCTTGACATAGTTCCATCCCCCCATAGCAAGTTGAGGCTTGCTATGCATGGATGTAAAGTCTGTTAGCTTCGTCTCTGAGCAGACAGAGTTAACCCTGAGGCCACTGTTGGCTGTGCTCTGAGGGAGCTCTGAATTACCCTCAGGTGGACACTATGCCTGCTGCTCCTACTGTTCTCCTGGTGTCCTTGGCGATCAGAATGGCAAACATATTACACATTTTCTTTTAGACACCTTTGTATTTGGTTAGTGAAGACCAGAGGAGGAATAGAATGAGAATTTTGTCTCTAAAATTGAATAATATTTAAGCAGAGGATGGGACAGAAATTGTCCATTCCATGATTAGATATTGCTAATAGGGAAAGAAATTAGACAGTGAGAAGACGGTGTTTCCATTTCCCCAGGAAACACTCTAGGAGAGGCCTCATTCTCTGCTTATGAAGTAAACCTGGCATCTCAGGGACCTCTTTGTCTGTGGGCCCAGCAAGGGTTTCCAGGCAGCTGCTCAGGCTAAGACCACAACCTGTCTGTTCAGACTACCAGGCTAAAGGAGAGCCCTATCAGCCTTGTAGCAGCTTGCAAAGAAACCTAGACCTACTCTACGCAGTCATGATGTTGACAGGGTCTGCTGGTCCACTGGAGTTTGAGTCTCAGGCACAACTTCTCATCTCTGTGTCCTGTCCCTGCCTGGTGAGTTCCCCAGCTCCTCTCTTCATTGTTTCCTGGTTCTTTTCTGAGGGCTGTCAGTATTTCAATGCAAAGATGGCCTTCTCGGACTGACTTCCTGTCCCTCAGATGGAATGCAGAACTTAATTCTGGTGAGCATGTGCTTGTTATTCTGAGATAGACAGTGCCAACGTGGGTCTCCCCACGATGTTGGAGCACATGTAATCGATGCCTCCTCTAAGCTTCCCCTTAAAACGTGTGTTGCCACATGTGTGAGCTACTCCTACCTTCCTGGACTTCTGCTTTAACCATGAGTGTACTTTTGTAACTAGAAGGAAAGCATATAGTTTCACTGTGTGCCTCTTACTGTCCAGATTTGTGCAAGCTTGGTTTCCTTTTCACAAGAAAGTGAGGACTAACCACTCCACATAAAATCCAAGCTCCTCATCTTAAGATACAGTATTGACTGCATTGTCTTCTCCAAGCCAAGCCAGGCTGTGATACTGGCTAAGCTGAGGTGAACCATTGGTCTCCTGCAGCCCGCAGCTGCAGTCCCAGACACTAGCATGGGGACAGGGTCTATCCTGGCAACACACACAGGAGCCACAGGTGGCCCTAACCCTCTGCAGTGCTCCTCTTCTGGAGCACTGGGCCTAGCTGTGTTCTTACTGCTGTTGCCTGCTGGGGACAGCCAGGGCTTTATGGCCTCTGGTCAGATATCCCCTAGTCACACACATGAGATACCCTACCTGTAGGAGACAAGGACCCTTCTTGGCCTGCCACACACAGCTCATGCATACCATTCAAAGGCTGGAAATCCTACCATCCTTCCCTATATCCTGAGCTCCTGCCATGTGGCCTTTCACTTTCTGCATTTTGTTCACCCCTCTGCCCACCCCACCCCCCCAGTTTGACTTGGTGACTCTTTGGGGGATCCAGTCTCACTTCTTGCCCTGCCTCATACAAACACAGGTAGGCTTGTACCCTAGGGTACTTCAGCATCACCTGTCATACCTGTGCTATGTAAACAGTGACCACCCATCTTCACCAGGATGCACATGAGGGCATCCTGTAAGGATATGTGTAAGGACAGATTGTCTATAGATGGAAGTATTCATGCAGTCCCTGAAAAGTTGCCTGGTGAGGTATGGGCAGAGAGAATCAGGAAGGCTAGGTACAGGCTCAGGGAACATCTTGCTTCTACCCCTGAAAGGTTTTTCCACCTTCCCACAACAGCTCAGAGGAGACTAGAAAAGCTGTGTCCACTGGGCCTGGGGAGCCACACAGAAGAATGCTGCCTCTGGGGCCTCAGGAACCAGAGAAGGAGAAAAAATCATCAGAGATATCCAACCCAGGGCTATGCCTCATGCATGTGGGGTCCTAGGAAATGGGAATATATACTGAATCTGCCATTGAACTCTAGGGTCAGAACCCAGAAACAAACCTTTAACAAGAGTGTGTGCTCAGAGCACAACTCAGAAGATGGACCCTACTAAAGATGAGCAGTGGGCTCTGTGAAGGCCAAATCAGGCACAGAGAAGGATCGCCCATAGTGAAGCAATGAAGAAGTAATCTGAAGCTGCTTTGGAGTGTTTGCATTTAAACATCCAGACATTAAAGGGGAGGTAGTGACCAGAAAGAGACAGGAGGGTATGAGGCAGAAATAAGTAGACATCCCAGGTATAGGAGTCATAGTTCTGTCATTGAAGCACTAGGCCCACAGGGGACTGCTGCATGGATAAGTCACTCTAAAGCTTGGGAATATGTGGCCAGGTCACGCTCTGAGAAACTCTCCCAAATGCAGCCCAAAGTCAGCCAAAGGAAGGGATGTGTCCTTCACTGTTGGAATTCACACTAGGTGGTGGGATATATACAGGAAAGTCTGTTACTTTGATAATATTTCTGGAGAAATTTTTGATGAGAAATACTTGATGATACTATAATCTGTGGGATGCAATGAAAGCGGTCTTAAGAGGGAAATATATAGCAATAAATTGTCATATCAAGAAAACAGAACAAGCACAAATAAACAACCTCATGCTCCATCTCAAGCTCCTCGAAAAAGAAGTGCAAGTTAAACCCAAAGCTCACAGAAGAGAGGAAATTGTAAAGATTAGGGCGTAATCAATGCAATTGAAACTAAAAAAACAATACAAAGAATTAATGAATCAAAAAGCTGGTTTTTTGAGAGAATCAACAAAATTGACAACCCCCTAGCTAACCTTATCAAGAGAAAGAAAGAAAAAACCCAAATTCACGCAATAAGGACTGAAAAGATGGAAATTACTACAGATCCCATGGAAATTCAAAAGATCATGAATACTTAACTTTGAAAACCTCTACTCACACAGAGTGGAAAACACAGAGGAAATGGACAGATCCCTAGAAACATATGAACTACCAAAGCTCAACCAAGAAAATAGAGCAATTTTGAACAACCCAATATCAGCTATTGAGATTGAAGATGTAATTAAAAAACCTACCAACAAAGAAAAGCTCAGGTCCTGATGGATTTACAGCTGAATTCTACAAGAAATTTAGAGAAGATCTGATGCCAATACTCCTTAAACTCTTCAATGAAATTGGAAAGAAAGCAATCCTCCCTAAATCATTCCTGGAGGCAAGCATAACTCTCATACCAAAACCAGAGACGGACCCAACCAAAAAGGAGAACTATAGGCCAGTCTCACTAATAAACATTGATTCAAAGATTCTCAATAGATCTGAAAACATCTTACCACAGTGATATATGTGCACCCATGTTTATAGCGGCACAATTTGTAATAGCCAGATCTTGGAAACAACCTAAGTGCCCATCAAACGAGGAATGGATTTAAAAAATGTGGTACTTTTATACAACAGAGTACTACTCAGCTATAAAGAATGATCACATTGAGATATTTATAAATAAATGGGTGCAACTTGAATCTATACTCATAAGTAAAATAAATCAAACTCACATGTATAAATACTGTATAGTCTCCCTAGTGTAAGAAATGGTAAGAGTACAGAAGATTTTATGGTTCACCATTATACTGCTTTGACATCTTACGTTTTCATTCATTGGTTGGAATGATTTTATTCTGTTTTGCTTGATCTTAATATATGTGATCATATGAATAGTTACTTTGAAGACAAGACAATATGGCAGCTATTGTTGATTGAATATCATCTTGCTCTGAAGTCTTACCATGCTCTTGTTTTTCTATTACCATTTGTTCTATCATGTTATGTCTTATTGGATTTTAATATGTATGATAGTAAAAAAAAATTTTTTACGGAAAATGAGATAATATAGCAGCCATTGTTTATCTTTGGTTATTTGGTTCAGAATGCCTTGCAATACTTTCATTATCTTGAGTTGTTTTATTCTACTTTGTTATGTTTGACATTATTGTGTGTAAAGCTAAGCTCAACTATTTCAAAGAGAGAGACATTATGATAGCTACTGTTAATATCTAATTGTCTTGTTGTGAAGTGCTGTGTTGCTTACATTGTTCTGTTCTGATCTGCTTAGATCTGTCCTCTTTTGTTTTATTCTCTTTAAAATAAAAAAACAAAGATTCTCAATAAAATACTGGCAAATAGAATGCAGCAAATCATTAAGATTATACATCATAACCAAGTGGGGTTCATTCCAAGAATACAGGGATGGTTTAATATATGCAAATCAGTAAATGTGATACACCACATCAACAGATCCAAAAACAAAAACCACATGGTCATCTCAATAGATGCAGAAAAAGCTTTCGATAAAGTCCAACACATGTTCATGATAAAAACCCTTCAGAAACTCCGAATACACGGTGTCTACCTCAACCTTATAAAGGCCATCTATGACAAACCAACAGCCAACATTATACTAAACGGACAAAACCTGAAAGCTTTCACTTTAAAATCAGGAACAAGACAAGGATGTCCACTATCACCACTCCTATTCAATGTAGTTCTGGAAATACTAGTCAAGGCAATCAGACAAGAGAGAGAAATAAAAGGAATAAAGATAGGAAAGGAAGAAGTTAAATTATCACTATTTGCAGATGATATGATACTTTATATAGAAGACCCCAAAAAACTCAATTAAAAGACTAGTAGAGGTAATAAACAAGTTCTGCAGTGTAGCTGGATACAAAGTCAATGCTCAGAAATCAATAGCATTCCTGTACACAAACAAAAAACTCACTGAGAGAGAAATTATGGAAATATCGCCCTTTACCATAACATGTAAAAAAAATGAAATACTTAGGAATCAACCTAACTAAAAATGTAAAAGACCTATATGCTGAAAATTATACCACACTAAAAAAGGAGATTGAAAAAGATAATAGGAAATGGAAGGATATTCCTTGCTCTTGGGTAGAAACAACCAACATTGTGAAAATGGCCATACTCCCAAAACTGTTATACAGATTTATTGCAATCCCTATCAAAATACCATTGACATACCTCACAGATCTAGAGAAAACACTCCTGAAATTCATTTGGAAACAGAAGAAACCTTGAATAGCAAAGGCAGTTCTGGGCAACAAAGGCAAGGCAGGAGGCATCTCAATTCCTGACTTGAAACAGTACTATAAAAGCACAGTGATAAAATCAGCATAGTACTGGCAAAGAAATAGACCTGAGGATCAATGGAACAGATTAGAAGATGCAAGCACAACTACAAAGACACTCAGCCACCTGGTATTTGACAAAGGGGTTAAACATGTTCACTAGAAGAAGGATAGCCTCTTTAATAAATGGTGTTGGAAAAAATGGCTCTCCACATGCCGAAGACTGAAACTAGATCCATGCATATCACCATGTACAAAACTCAAGTCTAAATGGATCAGAGACCTAAATATCAAAACAGAAACACTGAATCTACTGGAAGACAAGGTAAGTAGAAGTCTTGGAGACATAGGGGTAGGCAGAGAATTCATGAACATAACACAAACTGCACGGAAAACACTTCAAAGAATCAACAATGGGGATCTCATATTATTGAAAAGTTTCTGCACTTCAAAAGAAATCGCCAACAGAGTGAAATGAAAGCCCAAAGAGTGGGAAAGAATTTTAGCCAGCAACCCCTCAGACAAAGGACTTATATCCAGAACATATAAATATTGAAAAACATCAAGCCCCCCCAAATTCAAAGACCCTCTCCAAAAATGGGCATCTGAGATGAACATACAGTTCTCAGATGAAGATATACAAATGGAAAATAAATACATGAAGAAATGTTCACCAACACTGGTCATTCGAGAAATTGAAATTAAAACAACATTGAGATTTCCTCTCACTCCAGAAAGAATAGCTGCCATCAAGAAATCAACTGACAACAAATGTTGGCGAGGCTGTGGGGAAAAAGGAACACTGCTCCACTGTTGCAACCACTATGGAAATCCATATGGAGAATTCTCAGAAGACTAGGATTGGAAGTTCCATTCAACCCAACTATTCCCCTCCTGGGTATTTTCCCAGAATAACTGAAAAGGTCATATCACAGTGATATATGTGCCCCCATGTTCATAGCAGCACAATTTGTAATAGCTAAATCCTGGAAACAACCAAGATGCCCATCAACCACAGAGTGGATGAAAAAGATGTGATAGTTTTATACAATGGAATATTACTCGGCTATAAAAAAGGATGATCTTGAGGCCTTCATAGGTAAATGGAGACAACTTGAGCCTATTCTCATTAGTGAAATAAATAAGAAACAGATTTATAAATATCACATTGTGTCCTAGTGTAAAAAGTAATAAGAACTATAAGAGTAACAAAACCCAAAATGTGTAATTGCTATTGCAAAAAAGAAAAAGAAAGTGCTCTAAGGGATATAACTGCATGTATGTTTGAGTGTGTAAAATAGATGACCATATTGCTGAATCTTTGTTGGATTGTTGAGCAGAACTGTTTGCAGTCTCACTGTTTGAATGCCTACTATGTACCCTTTAATTTTGTAACATGATCAATTATGTCCAAGATGACAATATGTAATTTATCAACTAGTGATTTCTTAGTGCTTTTTTTCCCTTGTTTTTCCGTTTTTCCTTTGGAATTCTGTATTGTTGCTACCCTTTTTTTTCTGTTTTCTTTTTTCTGTTTAAATTAAAAAAAAAAAGAAATACTTGATGATTTTAGCTGCAGGAATACCCTCCATAGCCCTTAAAAGAGGATTACAGTTGTTTTCATGTGTCTGTCTTTTGTTCTTTCACATCCCTGTACTTTGCACAGTACCTGTAGACTTGCAGAGTCCACGTTCTGGGCCTTTCCTGTGCTTTGTAAGCCAGGAGATAAAAGAGTGGTTGAGATGACAGTACCCTCCTTCCTGGGTCTCCCTCAATCTGTCTTTTTGCTCACAGGCCTGCCATACAGCTGGTGAACACAGGCACCCAGGAAGTAGCTGGCAATGTTCCCCAGCTAAACACAGTAGGCATTAGCTTTTCACGTGGTGGAGGCAGGGTCCAGAAGTTTACTAAGCCCCTGTTATCACTTTTGCAGCTCCATGGAGGTCCCAGCAATTCCTAAGACTCTCAGCAATCCAGAAGGAATGACAGAGCCCCTGAAGCAGTGTGCAGCCTGGCTAGATGCCTACTTCCACAAGCCTGTGGCCATCGGTGGACTCCCCTTGCCTGCTCTCCATCATCCCATGTTCCAGCAAGGTTGGTGACTGTGCCTTTCACATGCAGCCTTTTGGGAGCCTCACTTAGTAACTATCACTGACATCATAGCTCATCTATTGACTTCTCCAACTCGCTGTTTACACAAATTCTAAACACAGGCAGCATGTGGCCAAACTGAAGGACAAGGGCTCATGATCTCCACCCATTCCAAGTGAGTGTGTTAGTTTTGGCATGGGGTCACCTAATTCTTGGCAAAGGCAGTAAAAATGATGCATGCAGATCGACACTCTCGCTGGCTCAAAGGTTTAAATAGGAGCACGTCTGAATAGCAGTAAATTTTTCAATAAGCTTATTGTTAACTTAAACTATCTGCCTGCCAACAGCACAGAAAATGAGACTTGTACATGGACAAGTAGCCACTTCCATAAACTCACTTGGTGACAGCTGCATCATAGACAGAAACTTCTTATCTTCTCAGACAGATTTTAAGCTTACCTTCTCAGACTTAGGATAGTTTAAAAGTATTCTTGAGAGATGAACTGATGTTGCTTAAATAAAGCTTGCTAAAGTCTTTAAAGTATTTAAAGTAGCTAAAGTCTTTCATAACCTAAAAACATTTTCCTAGCATTTCTTTTAATGTTTTTGTTCAGATCTGCTCAACACAGAAATTTAATTATAATAGCTAACATCATTCTAGATGCATACCAGAAATTTATTCTACATAGTGATTTTTATAATTATTTTAATGTAAATGAATATATATTCATATTCAGATGTATATGTACAGATATATATGTACCCTTAAGCAAAAAAACTACCCTGAGACTTTAGATACGATAAATTTAAAACAATCTTGAATTTCAACATAGTGCTTATTGAGAACAATTAAATGTATTCTAAAGGCTGCTAAGATTTTCAGCAAAAACAAACTTGGGGTTTTCATTGAAGCAAATGCAGAGGCCCCTGAGGTTACACTAAATCTGAGTTTACTAACAAGGTCAGACAAGTATGAATACATAAAACCAGGAACTTTTGTATGTGTGTGCAAAATGCACTGAAGTACAGCTGCAATGAACCGGGCATTTAATTCTCCCCTGTAACAAACAGAACTATCTCAAAAGGTTTCTCTTAGCCCGCTGGAGGTTTAGCTCAGCAACACAAGCGCCTTCCTGGCAAGCACGTGGTTGTGAGTTCGATCCCCAGTACCAAAAAAGAAAAAAAAAATTATGGAGTCCTCTTAGCAAGGACCCCATCACATCTAAGTGGAAGGGAATAGATGAGTGTTACTAGGACACTGCACACAATCAAAGAACCTCCATCATCACCCATGAGGCACAGAGGCCAGGGTTGCTGTCCAGCCCCCTTACATGTCCCTGCCCAGCACATCACCCTACCTGCTATCCCCCCACCACATGGCCATTCCCAGGAGTTGTGAGCCCACTGGCTGACCACATCTGACCTGCCCCACACCAGGAAGGAATGCTGTTGGATAATCCAAAGAAGTGAGATGGGTTTTGTTTTTTAAGCAGGAGTTGGGAACCTTTGAGCAGCTGATTCCACTATCCAGTGTCTCCATTTGGGGTTACTGCCCTACCAGGAGCAAGGTGAAGCTGCCCAGCAGGCTCTTCTTTATAAAACAGTACACTTACCTGAATAAGTGTATATGGGGTGGAATGGAAAATATGAGCCTGTGAAATCCTAAATTTAAAATTTATTATATAACTTAATGAAAAACGTTGAGACCGACCTAGCAAGAAAATTGCTAGGTTGTGGCAAGTCAGACAGTGATTGCTGGTCTTAGAGTGATGGCCCAGCCCCTCCTGAGTCCAGAGAGTCATGTGCCCTCTGCCAGACTATCCTGGAGAAAGAGCCTTTGTGGGTTGTTCACAGTTCCAGGGCAACAATAATGGGATGATCCGTTACTCCTCAAACTAGCAGGGAGGCTTTTTGGTCTCATGGCTACCCCATGGCAGTGTTTGCTGGCCCCTCATCTGGGGAATGGCCCTTGGGACTCCTCAGGCACATTCTGACCCTTCAGGAGACCACTTTTATCCCTGTATTCCTGGCTTACAAATCTACACCAGGTCCACACAGGCTGTCTCCGTGCCTACAGGTCATGCTGGGTCTTGGTGACCAGGAAAACTTACAGTAGCCACTGGGATAGGGTAAAGCCATCCAGCTGCCCCAGCCCTGTAGTACAGGCAGGAACTTCTAACTGGGGCAAGGTCATCTCTGGTTAAGTTTTGGATGGGCAGAGCTCAGTCTCTAGCACTTTTCTTTCTCTTGATACCCTGGGACTACAAGGCAAGTGCAGGCCCGGAGTGTTTATTTCTGGGGCCTTCTGGGGTCCGCAGTCTCCCAAGGCAGGCCCACCTGCCACAGTTAGCTAGTGGATGCTGCTGGGGATGGTATATTTCACACCCAGGTGTGTGCAAGCCATGTTTTTTTAATTTAGTGCAATCATTTACTCCTGAGCAGAAACCAGGTGTGTGGCTTTTACAGTTTCAGGAAGGGATGTAGTGGCTGGTGCTAACACTGAATTAATTACTAGGACCCCCAGATGTGGAATGCCCCTGTCTTTCCGGCATTTGTTGGGATTCCTCTTTGTCTGGTTTGCATTTTATAACACCAGTGACATCAACAGTGAAGGAAAAGTTCCACAGATGGAGACTTCCAATATCTCAACACCCTCTCAAAGCTGTGAGTTCATAGGAATCAATATTCCGTGCAGATAGGAACAGGCCATTTGAAATAAATGAAATGTTTCCTCAACCAGTTCTTTCTGTGCATTTTAATTTTTAGATGTGTTTGACATATTTTTGTGGGGGTTTTTTTTGTTGTTTTTATTTTGTTTTGTTTTGTTTTTTTTGGTATCAGGGATCAAACTCAGACATTGAGCTTACCAAGCAGGCACTTGAATCACTGAACTAAGTCCCCAGCCCCTTGGATATCATTTTTCATCATATTCTTCTCAGATTCTATCCATTTCATCCTGTTTTAAAAAATGTAATTGCTGAATCCTTGGGTTTCAGAACACTGACCTTTTCTTTCTGAAGGGCTGGCTTGCCACACTTAAGACCCATTGGTGCAGGCTCTCCGTCTTCTTCATGCCTGGCATGGCCAGTTTTGCTCTGGGCTTCCCTTCCTGTTCAGGAGACCACTTCTCCTCTTCAAGGTCTGCCCATGCCATGAATACGCTGGTGTGTGTGTGTGTGTGTGTGGTGCTGGGAACTGAACTCAGGGCCTCTGCAGGGAGCTGTGTGCTACATCGCCCTCCCCTCTTTTTGAGATGGGGTCTCACTGAATCATTAAGTTGGGCCCAAACTTGCAGTCCTCCTACTTTCTTCTCCTAGAAGACTGAGATTACAGGCAGGCACCACTATGCCTGGCTCTGATTATTTTGTTTTTTCAAGGCCAGGCCAAAAACAAAAAAAATGTATTAAGTTGAACCATTTGAGATTGCTACTTTTGTAGGTTAAAATAAATCACCAAGTAGAGAGAATTTCATGTGGCACAACTTCTTTTCTTAGAGAATTTCTAAAGGTTGGTGAGTGGCAGGTCAGTTAGCTGGGCATTTGTATGGAAACAGTTAGGCTACCCTTCCCAGTCTGGGGTCTGGGGTCTGTGCAACTGTCTTGTTTCTTGGGCTGCAGCAGGTGGGATTAACCCTGGAGAGGGAAGGTGAGGTTTCTAAGGAAGACTTGTCTTCCCATTGAAGGAATCAAAACAGAACCCAACTGTTGGACAGTGTGTTCTACTTTCTTGTTAGATTGCTGTCTCAGTAGTAGCCAGGTCATTTCGTAAAATAACATTAGTCAAAGGTGTTTTTTGGGTTTGTTTTTTTTTTTGGTTTGCTATACTAGCATACTGAAAGTTTTAGTATTCTGCTGAAAGTCACTCTCATTTTCCTGACTCTCTCAGACTTAGCAATCTTATTGCCCAAAGAATCATTTTAAGGAGGCCAAATTTCTTGTGAAGGTCAGTTTTGTATTCATTTTTCCCCAACAAATGCTTATCTAATGAAACCATAATTCTTGAACTTCATCTTTACTTAATGTTCCTTTTATCATGAAATACTATTTAAACTTTTTTTCTTATCACTCCTTGATGTTTTTACATTTCATGTATTAAACATGTTAATTGCTTTGTACAAGTTCCATCTTACAGTGCATTTAGAGATCCTTGTCAAAAGTAGTGAGACTAGGAAAAGTAGTCCTGCCCAGAGCACTTTTTCACAGTAAGCTCCAGAGGAGCAGACCTGTGGGATACTGAGTGGACTTTCAGATGCAGAGTGGATGTGGGCACACTCTGCATTCTCCCATCTATGAGCCCTTTGGCTCTGAGCTCTTCTCAGCAGGTGTTGCCCCATGATTTAGCACCCAGGGGATGTAGAGTGGAGCTGCTGACCCCAAGCCACTGAACTTGGACCTGAATTGGAACCTCACTACCACTATTAGGTGTCAGCAGGCACCCAGGGCAGGGAAGGGTGCTGGCCACCCACTGTGGCTTTATGCATGGTGGAATCAGCTGGTCCTGTCTCACTGAGGATGGCTCTCAACAGATGAGTTCTGAGTTTTTCTTTTAAAGTAACTGCAGTGTTCCCTTTTAAATGGAATATTTAACACTTTAATAATTCCTTTGTCACAGCTATTAGTTTAGCTGTGAAATCCAGTTGCATAGCAGCAATAAAATCTGCATTTCTACACTTCTGGCTACAAGTGAGTGTTGTGACTCCCATTACAGAGCCTCCGAAACAATTCATGTTCTCATATTTGTGTGTCTCCATGTAACCACTCATTTCTAAAACCTGCCAGAGAGTTAAAGAGGAAAGGCTTTTTGAGGGTGAATTAATTTGCCAGTATGTCCTGGAAAACCATCTCAGTTTGGGCCAAGGGAGCCCTGGAAGGCAGATGATGACCAAGGGAGTGGCAGTGGAGAAGGGGGACATCTGCCTGGGTCCCTAGTGGAGGCAGCTGTTTAAAAATACACCCTGGAGAGCCAAGCAAGGGCTGATCTTGAACCCTTCACCCTGCTATGGTGGATGGCCCAGCCTTGGCTCTTATATCTTGGCAACCTGCATCTGCCCCATGTTGGCATCTTTCATCTGCCAAGTGGTATCCATCTCCTGGGAAAAAGGTACTCAAGCCTCTACCTGAATGTCCAGGGCCATTTCTCAGCCTGAGTTTGTCTGCAGAGGTAGCACAGCTATGAGGGGCATGTTCTCTGGAGCCTCCTTATAGTGCCCCAGCAAGGTGCAGGTGTTACAACCACATTGCTCTGCTATTTTTCCCTGAATTTAACAAAACAAAACATTTCATCAATGCAAAGAAAGGATAATGGCTAAGATGGGGGTATATTTATAAGATCTGCTCAGGTAATAGCACTGTTCTCCCCTATTTTAAACAAGGGCTTATAAAACTTGTTGACCTTGCTGAGATATTACCTGGTGGAGATGGAAGGTTCATAAGCCTCCTTCCAGTACCCATTTATTGATTAAATCAAGCTAACAACACTGAACTTAAAGTAAGTGAGAAACAACTGGTAGTGCCTTCCCGTGAGCTGAGGCAGCTGCCGTGGGGGAATGGGAGGAGAATCAAGAAGCCAAACCACACCCTCCTGTAAGCCAGGATCAACTGCCATGGGGAACAAGAAGAGAATCAAGAAGCCAAACCACACCCTCCCATGAGCCAGATGGTACACAGGCTGGGAGACCAGAAGAACAACTCGGAAGAAGTCAGGCAGAGATGATAGTAACTGAATTAAAAAAAATAACTTAATGCTTGTATTGTTTGATTAACTTTACAGGCCTAAAGCTGGTAGTGTGAGCATCTATTTGGAGAATAACAATATGCATTATAGCAACTGTGAAGGATTTTCTTCTGTCTTGTTTTTGAAATCCAATTTTTTGTTCTGTTTTACCATGTTGTTTTATTCCTGGATCTGGTAAACTGAGCAACTGTTTTGAAGATAACAATATGCAATAATATAGCAACCATTGTTAACTTCTCATCATCTTGTTTTGAAAACCTATGTAACTATTGTTGTTTTGCTTTAGTTGTTTTTTTGGTTTGTTTGCCTCTTGATTTTTCTATTTTTTCTTTTTGCTCTTTAAAATAGAAAGAAAAAAAGAAACAGCTGGTAGAAATGTAATTCAGTCCACCTCAGAGCTGCCGAGTCTTTTCCAGGACAGCACATGTTGAAATCTGGGTCTGAGGCTTGCTGAAGCCAAGGCAGGGATAAAACAACCCAGCCCAAGGCCTGGGAAGGCATAACAGACCCATGAACTTGAAGGTAGCTGGGACCATTTTCAGATATCTTTAATTAATAATGGAGCCCAAAGCCAAGAACACTGTCCTTATTCTCATGGAGAGTAAAACTCAACAGTTTTCTGTGCTTTAGAGCAAGCAAGAGGCCAGTGATGTAGTTCAGTAGGGAATTTGCCCATCATGCATGGGTTTGGTGCCCAATACTAGAAAAAAAAACTGCATAGAAGTACAACCACTTCCTGCAGAGGGCCCCTGTCTGTGCACAGGTCTTGATTCATGAGATCCAGCCCTTGGGATACTTCCCTTCCCAGTCAGTGGAAGGGACTTCTCACATGGTTCCTGTCCCTGTTTCTGCCAACTGCCCAGTTCATACTACAATGTTCATGTTATACCCAGCCCGTCAGCAGAACAAAAAGCTAAATGTTCCCAAATGCAGGGCCCTCAGTGAAGGATTTCTTGAGGTTGAGGGATGCAGACTGAGCATGAAGGGTTGGGGAGGTGGATCGCCACAATGTCCCTGCAGAGTCCCCACAGAGCCCCTGAGTGTACCATCTCTTCTGGTTTGCTCTGACACTGTCCAAATAGGGCCAGCCTTGCCTACACTGGTGCCCCACCCCCAGCCCTTCAGCTAGACTGAGCAACTACATCTTGGCACATTGGCAAATTTTGTGGGCCAACAAGCCTAAAGTTCAGATCGTCTTAGTTCATCATTTCTTAGTTTTTAATATTTGCCAGGCTCCTACCTAGCAAATGTCACCAGCGCTTGTTCTTTTCATCAAACTATGTAACATCTTGGACTAGGAGAAAGTTTTCAAGGGTTCAACCATGATTTACTTAAGCAAATAGCCTTTTCAGTTGCTCTTATGTATCGGTCCCTTTTTGGAGCAGTAGTTATATATCAGAATCCTCTAGAAATCTCATCCAGAATATTCTGCCTACAGATTTCCATACTTCTCACTCTTCCCCAAGACACACCAAAGTCTTTGTCTAGACAAATGCACATACCCTGTTTTGAGAATTGCTGTAAAGTAATTTATTAAAATAGACCCAGGGCTAAGATGTAGCTCAGTGGCAGAGTGCCTGCTTAATAGCCACAAGGCCCTGGGTTTGATCCCTAGTACCATAAATGAGGACCCAGCTCTTATGAGTACTTTTGCTGTGTTCTTTGCCTTATACTGAGTTTACCAATTGTAATAATGTTTTGTTTTGAAATACATAATAGTGCACGTTTGAGAAGTGTTTTGCTATTGTATGTTGACAGCTTAAATTCTGGGTTATGTGTACATATGTATCTGATCTAGGAATTTGAACATAGCCAAGCCAAAGGGTGGGAGAGCACATGTACAATTCATCTTCCTGACTTGGGAAGACTAAGCTGGTCCTGCTGCGTGTGAACAGCTCCACTGCCAAGTTGTTGAAGCACTTGAGAAGATGCCCCAGGGTGTCTAAAGATCCTGTCCAGGAGACCCCAGGAGAGTGTCAGCAAAGCCAACCAGAACCTTCAGGGAATCTCTGTATACATTTAGTCGAAATGTGTCTCTCTGTTAAAAGAGCCAGAGAAGTGACATGATGGATTCTTCTGAAGGACTGTGAGCAGTAAAACTGGCCAGCAGAAAGGAAGTGTCTGGACTGGATGTGGTCTAACCCTGCCTAAGGTAGACCCAGTCCTGAGATCACCAGTAGTTTAAACACTCATACCTTACACTTGCCTGGGGGGAAATGTGAAATGCCCACCTCCTTGCTGTGGGAGTCACTGCGCAGGGACTTCTGGTAGTGGTTAGTGCAAAACCACGACCTGTCAGACTCCAGGAAATTCATGATGTCCCTTTGCAAAAAGCCCTCTGACTCATCAGCAGCTACCAAGCCATCAGAAAGTCTAGTTACCTCAGTTTTACCATGAGTCCAAGAGGCAGTCAGAGCCTTTCTTCCCTGAGGTTTCCATGAATTCGGGGAAGGTGAGCTGGAGAGTGTCTTTGCATGGTACAGTCTGCTCAGGCTTGACAGTAAGCCACCAGGATGGTGCGGAAGCTGTCTGCATGCAAACCTTGTTGGAGATAAGGAGGCCTCTGCTGCAGAATTTATTATGAATGCTGCTTTTATGGGAAAACACATTGAAATGTAACTTACTTCTAGCTTAGTAATTAAACAGTAAATCTGTGAAGTTTTCTATTACAATAAGTCATCCTTAATAATGGCAACATATTTTAGAAGGATCAGCTGCAGATTCCCAATATAGGACTTGAAACAGACTTCTCCTAACAGAGTAACTGTCATCAGATATCTGAACAAGGAAATGTAATTTGCATCGCCACTGTTGTCAGTGATTTCAAATTTGAGATGGGGTCTGAAAAACAGGGACTTTCTATCAAATCTATATTTTAAAGAACAGACTTTTCACTTAAATGTGCTTTTAAAATTTTTATTCCCACTGTATTCATTTCATAAATGTGTGCTACTTTCAAAGAGAATGTTTATCTTAATATATTTTGTCGTAAAATGCTGCATTTCACATTTTACAGATGTTAGTGCATTTTGAAATCATTCTAGCAATTATAGAATTTTCTCTACTTGCATATATTTATAGATAAAGGGTATAGAATTAGATTGTAAGTCATTAATATGTTAAATATTGGTGGAAAATTAATGGCAGTTTTACCATAGAATGATTGACTTTAGGAGCCAAAAGTGTAAAAGGTATTACTTAATTTAAATGCTTTCACACATTTTTAAACTACAATCCTTATGTACAACAGGGTTTAAACTGTATCCTTAATGTGCAACACTGATTTGATAGGTAAGATTTAGGAGTTTTGGTCCTAAAAGTTGTGTTTTGTATGGCAGAGTGAAAATTCAAATATATACATGAAAGAAAATCATCTCTTTCAGAGGCACGTGGCCACCAGTGTGGCTGATAAGCTGCATGAAAATGGAGATGGGAACATCTCCAGGACAGAGGACCTCCTGGAGGCTCAGCAGGGATGTGTCCAGCCTGTGTCATGTTTTTATGCATAGAGTGAATCACCTTCGAAGATGAAAATTGAATGAAATAAGAGTAGAAGGACATCTTTTTAACATACTCCTAAATACTTCATTTAGTTTAGCTCAGATTGGGTTTTACTAACATCCTAAATATTTTAAGGCAAACATTTGTAATGTTTGAGAAGTGACATTTCACATGAGCCTGCCCCTCAGCCAGGGTAAATATATAGAGTGCATCTGTTACTATGACAATTAATGTTTTCTTGGCTACTACTATTAATATAAAAACACATATTGTATAGAAAACAATACCCATTTGTAAACGTGTGTGTATGTGCACACAAACTACTTTTCTAAAACAAAGTGTATTCCTTCCTCAACTAGACTTCTGTGTTCCTCCCTAAACAGTGTGATTTTTTTTTCTCTCCAACCTTTTCTTACTTAGATAGCTTCATGAAGACCTAGCAGCTGAGCTTAGGTGACAGGATGGGTTACTGTGGCCAAGACACACTGTTCATAGAAATTCGCATCTCTTCCTCTTTTCAGAATAAAATATGCAAGAACCAACATAAATGGCATATCCCCTCTTTTTTTCCCCAAGAATTGAGCCTTTGATGTTCAAGAGCAGCTAATATTAAAGGCCATCCCTAGAAGCTGTAGAAAACATACCTATTTATAACAAATGTAAAACAGCACAAATCTAGCTGAATATGATGGTATCATTAGTTTGTGAATCGCATCCTTGAAAATAACTGTGGAGGAGCCAAATCGGTTTAATAGAAGATAACAAAATGGTTTAAGCTACTTAGGTTGAATGCCAATTATATTTTAATATTCAACTGAGCATATTTTACTAAGAAAAAAGGCGGCGTTGACGCATGCATAACTCATTGGCAGCGTCGACCAGCTGTGCCACTATACTCTGCGAATCACTTTGTGCATTTTAGTAGCATGGTAATTTAGTAGAGGACTACCTGAGTGATGGCATTTTCAATGAGCAGGTAATCTACAGAGAATTTTTATATGGTTATGAGTTCTGTGCTTCAGCCCGGCAACACAAAAATACATCAAGACCAATTACGGTATCAACTTTCAGTGTGATACCCTTGCCACGCAAGTGCATGTATTTCTGCCCCAGGCATTTCAAATTGCATCTAATTTGAAATCTTTGGGGTTTTAATTAAATTTCAGAATATATGGAATTCTTCATTAGTACCTGCTCTGAATAGCAGATTACCCTACTCTCGGTCTCTCGTTAAAGAAGTAGGCTGTGGTAAATAGCATGCTCAGGAGCTGATCATTTGTGGGGCCTGGGTATTGGAACAGAAATAGTGAAATGCAAAATAATATCAAAAAGATTATTAGTCCAGGGAGAGTCTCTTGATTTGTATTTTAATGGAATTTTACATTTCTCTTAATGATTTGCAAATTGTCCTCTGATTATAAGATGCATTAAGCTTTTCATTTTAATGGCAAAGACACAGCCATTAGCAGAATTTTTTTCTGTCTTCTTTTTAGAGTGCTTCCCTGCAGCAGATAAATATTGAAACCATTAACACCTTTTGATGTGCATTACAGCCCACATCTTAGACCCACGTATGATTGGCCATGGTGTCTCTGTGCTGAACACCTGGCTGGGGACCAAGCCTTTACCTGGGGACAGTGGGAGGGAGTGGTACCTGTTTCCCTTTCTACAAATAGGATTTGTTTTGACATCTCATTGGAGGTGGTATTTATTTGTGTTAAAGCTAATGCATTTAAATATTATTAATGGCCCAATTTGTACTTTAAAAGCCCATCTCTTAGTGTTAGGGTTAATACTGCTCCCAGCTCCTGCCTGGCTCTGGCCTGAGGGTGGCCACAAGGACATGGAAGAAAAAGCCTGTCTTTGCTCTTCAAGACATTACCATGCAAACCTATGTGCAGTGATGGAGACACACAGAGCTCTGTGTTAGCTGACTGACCTGGTTGACCACAGCACGACTCCAGTGCAGGACACTTGACTTTGGTTTGGCCTCTGGAATGAGGTCTTGATTTAAGGCCAGGACTCCTGGTCCCTTGAAAATGTATGTAATTTCCTTGACCACAGCTATATAGCCAAAGTAGTTCGCTGGGCTCTCGCTGCTAAACCTAGGGAGCACTGGGCTCTGACCTGAGATTTGCAGCTAAGAAGGCTGAGGGTTCTTTAGGCTGGCCGAGGCCATTCATTAGAGCCCTTAGGAATCTATCTTCCTTGTCTGTAATTAGGTAAACCAAGGCTGAAAGAATTCAAGAAAAGCATCACCAACCACAGGGCAGAAATAGCTGCCTCTCCTGCGATTAAGGATGGGCCCAAGCCCTACTTCCTCTCTGTTTTCTAGGGCACTTTTTCCCTCCACACAGCTGACCCAGGAGTATTTGTTTCATCTTCCAGTTTTTCCATTCATCATGACTTACCTTAAGGTGGACACAGCCTGGCTCTTCCAGCATTTGAGGAAACAAAAGCAGCCCTTTATTTTGATCTTTTCTAGCTGCTGTCTCCCCAAGGTGTCTGGGGGCTGGTTCCTATGGCCACTGGGTACCAGTGTATCAGGGAATAAGGGTGGTGTGCCCAACCAACCTATGCTGAGCCTTGGAATGGCTGGTAGAAGCTGCCACTCTCTCACTACCTGATATGTGATGCCTGTGATGACACTGTTCACAAGTGCCTGAGTGACCTGGGGAAGCATTCTCATCCCTTGTATTGGTCTGTTACGGCTGCCATAATAAAGTACCACAGACTGGAGGACTTAAACAACAGATACTTCTTTCTGATGGGTCTGGGGTCTGAAGTTCAAGGTCAAGGTACTGGCAGGGTTGGTTTCCTCTAAGGCATCTCCCCTTGGCTTGCAGATTACTACTGCCTTTTTTCTGTTTCTGCATGTGGCCCTTTCTCATTCCGGAGTCTCAGCTCTTTGTGTTTATTTGTGTGTACATTACCTCTTTCTCTAGATATAGTCGCATTCTGAGATACTAGGGGTTAGGACTGAAACATTTATGAATTTTGGTGGAACACAATTTGGCCCTTAGCCCCCTTTCTATCCCTCTGATTTCCCAAAGGAGAACAATAGTAATGATGTATAAAATTGTCATGAGAAATGAAATTAGGCCACCAAAGACAGCACAAGAAACATTTGATTATTTTATGGATGCTTGTTTTCTCCTAAATCCCAGCAGGAACTAGTGATCCTCAGCAATGGGCTCTGCCCCATCTATGAACTCAGAGAAGACTCAGACCATTGTTCTGAAGTGCCTTTCTTCAAATCCAATGACCTTATGAAACACATCCCCCTGAGATCATTCTTACACTTACCCTACATCATAGGTTGTAGAGAGTCTTGCTGCCACAAACCCACAGTTGTCCAGAGAGAATCTTTTTTTTTGTAATATCCCTTACCTAAAACTAATAGAGTGAGTTAGTATTTTTTAATTAGAGAAAGAACATTTATTAATCTATCATTTCTCCTACCTACTCACTGTTAAGTTCTAATAGCTGATGGAAGATACTTCTGGATTCACATGAGCCCATACAAGCAGGTCAGGTTGGAGCACATCTCTCCTGGCTCAAGACAGCTCTCACCTCTGCTCCACAGCACCTTTTTTTTGGCTCTTTTATTCATTTTTTCATAGGTGGTAACTGAGTACCTAGAGGCATTCTTCAGTGTGCAATGCACAAAGCAGATTCTTCCAGGGGCAGCAAGGAAGGGACAGACAGTACTTTACTAAAAGTCTCTGAACTCTGAACCATGGTGGCACTGGGGCCACTATGAGCAAGGGGCTACTCCTGAAACTCAGACAGGAGAACTTCCTTCTCTGTCTAAGCATCCAGCCAGTGCCTGGTTTACAGCAAGTGCCTGTGAATATGACACAGTATCAGGCCTCTTTCAGAACATTGTGTAAGGTCTCAGAGCCTACATTCCCTCAGAGTGCACACTCCAGGCACAGGAGCATCTCATTCTCTGCAACCACTGTTCTAAACATCAAGTGGAAGCAAGAACATCCTTGAACAGGTACCTACCACATCAGTTTTTTATCAGAGGAGTACTAAAGTAGTTTTAAGAGCTTCATTAAGAATAATTTCTGAACAACTGATGACAAGTTGATTTCATTATTGTTGCTATGAAATATTCAGACAAAAGAAAAATCACAATGGACATGTAAAGTATAAATAATGATGGACAGGTCATATGCACCAGCCAGTCCAAGATGTAGAACAGAACCAGGACCATGAAGTCCTACCCCAGCACCTGCCCTGCATTTTAAGTGAATCCAGTGATACCCTTATATCCCTGGAGCTTGCATCTTTTAATCAGTATGCTTATAGAAAACCATATTTTGAATCCTATAGAGATGGTCCAGTGATTATAACTACTATGCAGAATCTCATGACACAAATGTGCTATAATTTGTTTCTTGTCCTTCTGTCAATAGACATTTTGATTCTTCTCAGATTATTTTAGTGGAGTGTCCTAATGTTCTAACTGACTGGAATCTGTGACCAGAGTACTGTAGAAGATAGAATTGTACAGAGAAGAAATTCCAGAAATCTTGGTGATGTTCCCTTGAGTGTCAGAATACTAAGTCATATATGTGTCATGGAAACCACGTGAGACCAAGGAATGATTGGAGCTGTGCAGTGAACAGTTCCCAGAGGAGTAAACATCACTAGATCCAGAAACTATGTGGACAAGGGTGACAAAAACTTTTTCAGTGTTCTTATTTTCTTTAAAAGATGATGAACTATTCCCAGTAAAATTAATAAGAATATATTTTGAACTTTATAGTATATGAGAACATGTGCTAATGGCAGCATAAAAGATTGAACTGAAGAAAAGGTGTATAAGTTCCTTATATTGTTATGAGCAAGGAGAATATTTTTCGAGAAGAGACTCTGATAAATCATGATTAAAAATCCTAGAATACCACTGAAAAACCAGAATGTAGTTGATAGGCCAATATAAAACATTAGAAAGAATGCTACTTTTTAAAACAAATCAAAGACAAGGCAGGGGGAAAAGGGTATCAAATAATAGATGGGTCAAACAGAAAGTTGGTAAACTTACTTTCAGCCATATTAATAATTACATTAAATGTAAATGTCCTTAAATTCAAATAAAAAGAAAGTGGTAGACTGGTTTTAAAAGCCAGATTCTTCCATGTACTTTCTGTAAGTCACAGCTTAAAAATATTATGTAAAATGTAAAGAAATAAAAATAATATATATCAAAAAGATACAGATATCTATTTTCAGATTACATTATTTGCAGAGTATCTTAAATTTTTTGAAAATAATTAAACTAGTAGGTTAATTAACAAAGTTGAGGATACAATTTTAATATACAAAGATCAATTGTATTTCATATAAATTAAAAGTAAAAATAAAACTAGTTACCTTTATAATAGTTTCAAATATAGAGTATTCAACCTTAACATTAATAAACTATATACAATCTTCGCCACTGAACAGTATAGAGCAAGACTAAGAGAAATACAGAGATATGCCTTGGTCACAGAAGAGCCAGTATTGCAGAGAGGTCAATCCTTCACTCTTTGTTTTTGGTTCAATCATGCTCTTAAATTTCCAACTGAGTTTTAAATTATATGGAAATACAAAGGGCCTAGAATAAAGCAATCTTGAAAAAGAATGAAATTGTATGACATACATTATATGATTTCAAAACTTCCAATATATCAATGGTTAGACATTGTGATAAATCAAAACTTAAAATAGAGAAACATGCATTTACAGTCATTTTATCTTTGAGAAAGATGTTAGGTAGATTAATGGAGGAAAGTAAAGTCTTTTCAACAAATAATGGTTAAACAATTGGACGCCCATCTTCAAAAAATCACTTAACCCCTACCTCACACCACATACAAAAACTAATTTGAACCATAGCATATACTGAAATGTATATCTGAAGCTTTTAACATCTTTTAGAAGAAAGTGTGAAGAATATTTACATGATTTGGATATTAGACATTTCTTGTAACCCTGAAATATAAAGCCATGAGGTAAACTGTCATTATCACTAAAGCAAAAGGTACCAGTAAGAAAATGAGCAGGCAAGCTACAGAGTGAGAGATACATGCAAAACAAATCTCTAACAAGGGACTTGTAAGTAGGGCATATTAAAACTCCATAGTAAAATGACAGACAAGCCACTGAATACCTTGCCAAAAGATATCATCTTCACAAAGGGATATGTATAAATTGACCCATAAACACATAAAAAAAAATGTTGAGTGTCATCTGTCTTTAGGGAAATGAAAAAAGCACAATGAAAGATGTCTATATATACCCTGGGTTGACTAAGGTTAGAGAGGCTAACAGTACTAAATGTCAGTAAGAATATAGATCACAGTGATGTTGGTGGAATGTAAAATGGTATAACTGCTTTGGTAAAAGGTCTAGCAGCTTCTTATAAAGCTAAATGTACCCATACCCTATTACATACCACCTCTACTCTGAGGTATAGCAAAGCCTATATCCACAGAAATGTGTTAGAGGGATTATAGTACATTCCTTGTGGTTACCGGCAATTTAGATTGCCCAGATGTGGGCCTGTAGACTATCAGATATATTAATGGAGGCATCTCCTTGTGGAGCTTTGTCCCTGTCTGTAGCCTGGTGATAAGAAAGAGTGGACTGCAGACACGGCCACAGGACTGCGTCTCAGCAGTGAGCTGAGCAGAGGAGCCAGGCACAGAAAGCACCTACTTTTGGTTTTATCTGCTGAAACTCTACAATTGGCAAAACTGATCTGCAATGGAAAATAGTTAGAAGCATAACTGCTTCTGAGGTTGTACAGACAGCAACTAACTGGGAAGGAGGCGTTTGGGAATGTTCTGGCATGAATCTTAACATTTTGGGTTACACAAGTATTATATATTTGTCAAAACTCATCAAACAGTGCATGAAGAATGTACATTTCATTGTACATAAATTCTACCTCAAAAGTAAAAAGAACTGTAAATTGACATTGAACTCTTAATTAACAGTAGACAAGCTAGTGTACTTGGGGAGAGTACACTGGTGTCTGCAGCTTATTTTGAAATACAGCAAAAAAAAGTTAAGATGGAAACAGGTGGAGGCAGATAGAAGTAAAACAAGCATAAAAAGTTATTTGTATAACCTGGGTGGTAAGTACATAGGTATTCATTGTAAAATGTTCTAAAGTCTTTTATATGCTTGAAGTTTTCATAGTGAAACATGGAGACAAAAACTTAACATTATGGGCCTTAATTATTGGGAAAGAGATTTTAGGAAAAGACACTGAAAATCAGCCTCTTTCTTATGGGATAGAGATACACCTTTGTAGCTCTCTTTGCATAGCAAACCCTTGTGAGCTCCTCTCAGTTGCTTTTCTGAAGATACAATGGTGGGAAGAAGATTGACATTTGTTGAACTTTGCCTGCTGTGTGCATATTTGTGAAGTAGATATGTAATGGGGACCCACCATTGCCAACCCTATCATAGATTGTTACGTTTTATATCTAAATTGTCCCCCAGAGCCTCATAGGTGGGGCTTTTAGAAGGTGATTGGATTATGGGAGCTTCGAGCTAACTTGTTAGTAGGAGGTGGGATCTGGCCTGCAGAGGTGGGGCAGGGGGGATGTGACCTGGATCTGTATCTGTCTCTTCCCTGCTTTTCCCTTGATCCCATTCTCTGCTTCACCCTGCCTTACCATGAGCTGTGTCTCCTCTGGCATGCCCCGCTGCCATGCTTCCCTGCCTGGGAGACAGCCAAGTATGGACTGAAAACTCTGCAAACTGTGGGCCAAAATAAATCTTTCTTCCTTTAATTTAAGGTGTCGAGTTCTGTGTTTCAGTGATGAGAAAGTAAATAAGACAGAGGTATACGGCAAAAAGTGGGTGAGGAGGGTTTAACGTCTCTGAAGGTAACAGATAACTCTTGAACAGGTAGCGCCATCAATGGGAAGGGCCCTGACGCAAAGGAAACAGGATGCTGTGAAATGGCCACCTGTTTCAGAAGGTCAAGGGAGGCCTGAATGAATTGATTTAGGCTGAGATCAGAATGAAGAGCACAAGCCACATGAAAATTTAGGAGGAAAATTTCCAGGGAGTTGTCAGCCCCATTGGCTTAGAAACCACTTAGGAGATGAGTAAAGTACACGTCTGGGTGTGTCTGGTGGGTCATGAAGGCATGAACTTGGCTACCACATCTGGTCCTGAGCCACTTCTTCTCTAATGCTGTTCCCCTGCTCTGCAGTGGGAAAGCTGACGAATACACCAGGAGAGAGCCAAACACTTGTACACTTGCTGATCCACCCAGGAAAGTGTGATGTATTCTAGAAACAGCACAAAACCAGGATGGTTAGAACAAAGCAGATGAGGGAAACAAACTGAGAAGCCCCTGCTGAGGGCCATCCCAAGTAAAGAGGCAGCATATGCTGGGCATGAGGCAGCATGGCACATGGCTGGGTGCGATTGCTAAGTGGACACCTTTTTCAAGTGGTACTGGCTGGACATCTGGCGAGGAAGCAAGAACACTAGGAAGGCTGTCATAAGAGGAAGCTGAGCAGGCCATGGCAGCCAGTGGTGACAGGATATGCTCTCTAGGTAGAACCCAGAGGGCATGCAAGTATGCCAGACACAGGTGGAATAAGAGTCCAGGTGGACCTGGGTCTCCTGCCCAGGTAGCAGGCAGGCATGCCTCTACCACATGGGTGGAGATTTGAGTCAGAGCCAGAGGGGGTCAGGTCAAGAGCAGAAACCCAGACTGCACATCAGTGCACACTGCATTTGAATCTGGTTCTAGTCTATGGCGCTGCTAGACATTGGCCTCATGGGTGAGAAAAACAGAGCCTTGGGGCCAGGCTTTTGCACTGCCAGGTCTACTCTGCCAGTGAGCTGAGCAAGGGTTATGGAGAGAAGTCTCTGTCTCAACACTGGCATCCTGGCAGTCCCCCCATAGCTGTGTCCCCTGCCAGTAGACCTATATACCACACATCCTTGGAGATTCCTACCTGGTGCCCTGATCCAGGTTCCTTGTTGGTAGCTGTGGCTTAGTAATTGAGGCAGCCATCTAACAATAGTGGTTTGGTGGGGAGTTATTTGTTTCTATTTTTCAGTACTAGGATTTGAAACCAGGCCTTCCTAAGCTGTTAGTTAAAACATGATCTTTCTAAGTTACTAGGTTGCCCAGACTAGACTTGAACTTCTGATCTTCCTGCCTAAGCCTACTAAAGAATGATAGTGCTTTATTTAATATTTCCCACACCATTTATGGAACTCAGAAATTCCTTACTCTGAATGTCAAATCAACATTATTCCTGGACACAAAGGTTTCCTGCCCATTGTTCTTGACAGCATGTTATTTGGAATATGAGCACAAACATCCCTGTCCAACTATAGGCCCCATACAAGTGTGCCGTGGCTGAGCATCTGCCCCAGTTCTCTGGAGGTCTACATGTGCCCCAGGCTGCCTGCTCCTGGCCCTGGTACTTGCTCAGGCTGGGAAGCACCTCGCACTCACAGGGTAGAGCACAAGGACACATCTACATAGTTCTATTTTTTCCTTAGCATTAAGAAGCTTTGTGGGTAAATAAACCTACCCAGTGGTCCATAAGTACAATACACTTCTTGGACCAGGGGATGCAGGATTCAGCCTTCCCTGTCATTGCAATGTAATTGTAGTTTATTATAGCTAGAACACTACCTCATCTTCCCACCAATATCATGTCATATTGAAATTTACTTCCCTGCACACAACTAGCCTGTGGATAGAAACATCACGCGTCCCATAGATCTGTGCCCTGGGTAAGGCTAAGGCTAAACGGAATAACAGGGACTTTGAGGTTTGAGGTGAGGATTGGGCCAAGCATGGCACAGAGGCAGTGTGTTAGCTTTCCATCACTGTGACAAACACCTGATATAAACAATGTGTATTTTAGCTCATCGTTTAAGAGATTTCAATCCCTGGTCATTTGGTCCTACAGCTTTGGGCACAGTGTACCAGCCAAGAGCATGGAGTAAAGGATGCTGCTCATTTCATGGTAGCTGGCAAGCAATGAGAGGGAGAGAGGGGAAGCAGTCAGAGTTCTAATATTTTTGCTTCAGACATGTCTACAGTGACCTAAGAGCTCCCATTAGGCCCTGCTTCCTAAAAGTGCCACGGCCTCCCAATAGGTCACAGGCTGGGAACCAAGCCTTTAAAACGTGAGACTTTGGGGGCACTTCAGATCCAAAGAGCAGTTGGGAATTCCAGTATGATCACTTGAGAATAAAGACGGAGATGGGAATAGGTTAGGATTAGCAGTAGACACTATGGGTTCAGTGGCATGGGAGACATTGAAAAATGAGAAAGAGAAAAAAGACTAATGGGCTTTATCAGACACTGACTTTTCCATAAGGATGGCACATCCAAAGTTAGCCTTGCAGAGTCCTAGGGAGCAGGTGAGCCTAGTGACCAGTGCCCTTGTGATACAGCCAGGGACATGGGACAATGGGTCATTCCCTCCCGCCACTGGCCTAGGTAAGCAGGCTTCCCTGATTATGTTAGTCCCCTTCAGGGAGTTCAAGGGGTTTGTACATAAAAAGTTTTCCTTTTCTGTGGCTTAAGGTCAGCCCAAGAATACAACCTGTTTATATTACTGCCTCCTTCAGACTATCCTCTCCTGGCACTGTCAAGATGAGACACAGGATGGCTTCTCTCCCAGGTTCCCCTGCAGCCTTCCACTTGGCTCTACCTCTTGAGAAGCCACTCCTTCTCCCTCCCTGCCCACCTGCAAGTCTCAGTTCCAGTGTCACCTACTCAGAAGCCCTCTGTACACATGGTCCCCAGCATACTACATCCTGCTTTCCTGGTGTTAGCATATTCAGTCTTGAGGAGTGTCAGACATCAACACCTTGACACATCTACTTCCACAGATGCCAGCATTCCCCCAGTGGCAGCTGCTACAGAGGTTGGCATTCAGTAGCTGCTTTTTGAAATTTGTTGAATAATTGAGAAACAAATTAATACACTAATCACCAAATCTGAAATCCCCGCTCTAGGTCTTCTTCCTAAATGTTGAAGGAAGATAGCTTTGCTGAGAGCACCCTGCTTATGATCCCCCTTTGCTGCTGGTGTGGAGAGGAGTACCAGTCTCTGCCTCTTTTTCTCCAACAGTAGCAGTGGGCTGATCATAGCCCACAAGACTCCATGAAGTGAAGGTACAGTCTTCAAGCCCTGTGACCTAGGGGAGAGGAGGAGTCCCTGAGCTCACCTTCTGCAGTGGAATGAGGACCAACTTCAGGGAATGGATTTGATACCTGTTATAAAAGCTAAGGGACCAGAGGTACCACCTGCCCACACAGACTTCCCTATGCCTCAACCTCAGTCCCTACCAAGAGAAGGGACCTGACCCCCTGGCTGTGTAGCAGATCACAGCGTTTACCTGCCCATCTCCTCTTCTGCTCAGTGGGCATTCTCAGTCTAGGCTCATGTGAGTGTGGGCCCTCTCCCTCCCTTGCCTGCCTAATTCCTTGTCCCCTGCCAATGGCACTCACTACCGACCCTGCCACACTCCCCTGCACACACCTGCACAGCCTCGTCCTCATTTGAATAGGTGAGAAACCAAAGTCAGCTGCACAGTTTGAGCTAGATTCCATCACTCAAAATTCAGTCACAACTTCTTTTGAATTCCTCAGCTGCCCTGAGGCAAAGGCTCAATGTTGATACTGAGATTAATCCCCAAAGAGCCCCTCATTTCTCTGCAGAGAAATTAAAGCTTGCCAGTTTTCCTTTTGCCTGTCCTTCTGACAGCTCTGTCAGTAATGATATGCCTTTTCCATGGCGTAATCCCCATCCTATGGTAAAGAATAATTCATTAAGAAATTAAGGGCCAAGCTCCTTTCCATTGGGTTGGTCTTCAAAAGTTAGCTAATGGCGACGGCAGCATGATTATCAATGAAAAATTATTCAGCACACCTCAGGGCTGTTTCAGACAAGCTCGAGAAGCTGCCTGGGTGGGGACCAGTCAGGCAATCTGCCCCCTCTAGGTTTGTCAGTGTTCCCAGAAATTAAGTCAGGTGATGCTGACTGTGAGGTGGTCTGCATGCGGGGCCAGAGAGTGGCTTGGGCACTGCCCTGATTTGGAAAGAAGCTTATTTTTAGATTTTAGGTATAGTATAAAGTGTCTGTCCACATAGCTGGCCAGGTGTTGCCCCTTCCTGAGTGAAGGAACAGGAAGGCTGGGGAAGGCTTCAGATTTCTGATGGAATGCATGCAGCTCAAGCAAGGTCCCATATGTAAGTGCACTGATACATTCTTAAGATTGTCAGTATATTTATTGTAAAATGGCATAGGTTGGAAATTCAATTGCTGCTGGTACCTCTTCTGAGTGCACTAACACCAGCAAAAGGAAGACAAGCCTTGGTGTCACTGGCTCTGGGCAGAATGAAGGTTACCAGTGAAGGAGGAAATACTGTTTTGCACATGTTGATATCATCATTTTGAGTCATGTTCTCCTTCAGTGTTGTTTTGATAACAAGTTTAGGGACATTACCTCCAAGGGCAGAGAGCATGTGAAGGGAGGTTTCTTCTTTCCTTGGAGCAGCCAGTTCAGGGCTCAGAGTATCACTTGTCTCCCACACCTGAATATTTCTTCAGGAAGGAGCAGGAGACACGTGCTGTGGAGCATAACCTGTGTGGAACAGATATGTGTGCAAGAAGCAAGGGTGTAACTTGGAATTAGAGCCAGAAATCTCAGACTTGGTGTGATTTCCTTCTTTGTACAGTTAACCTCCCTAATGCAGTAAAGACTCGTGAGCACTTGCTCTCCTCCTTGTGCTCCCCCTCCTTCCCTCAGACTTTTTTTTTACACAGTGTATTACCCTGTATCTCCACTATTGTTCTGAAACTATTAACCCCTGTTCAAGTCAGTCACTCAGTTTGAGCTGAATGACAATTATTTGAATGGTGAAAGGTTTTTAATGTATAATTATTCACATTTGTACCAGGACATTCACAGTTTAATCATTTCTCTGTAGGCTTCCTTAAGTTTGTGCTTAAAGTCTGAGGCATAATTCTTTTCTTAAATAAGTTAGGAGGCTCTAAATATTGGGAAAGTGAATAATATGCCCAGGTAGAAGTGTCTTTCCCATGCATGCCTGCATCTCATAGGTCAGACTCCTGTGATGAGGCAGAATGTTCATTTCTGAGGGCTGATAGCATAAACTGTCCACAAGATAAACTCAGAGGTTGTGTTCTGGGCACCAGGACGAAGGAGCCAGCTACATTTCTGTTCATAAGTCCAGACCCTGCATGGCCTGGGAGGGACAGAAAGCCTAACCTGTAGACCATCAGCTCCTCTGGACTCCGCTGCCCCCTGTAAAATTGTTGAGAACTCCAAAGAGCTCTTGAATAGAAGGATTTTACTTGTGTGTATTTAACCATATTGAGAACTAAACTAGAGAAAATTTTAAATATACAGCATTAGCTTATTTAAAAGTAACAATAAAAATCCACTGCATGTTATCACACATAGTAACATATCCACTACAAGTTATCATATGCCAATGTCTTATGGCAAAAGAGAAAAACACTTTTTGTGAGAAAAGTAGTAGTCTTTTCCATTTTTTGTCAATCTCTTTAAGGCCTCCTAAATGGAAGACCGCTGGATTTTCAGACCAGCTCCTGGATTTAACCTGTGGTAGTGACATAGTCATGAGGCCCCCTAGAACCTCTTCTGTGCAGTGGGAGACAATGAAAATTTAAAATGTAAGCATTATTGTGAAAAGAATTTTGACTTCCCAAATTTCCCAAAGGGTACAACACCACACTTTGAGAACCACTATTCTAAAAAAAAAATATATATATATCATACTCCTGAAAATTATGGGTATTGTCAGCTCCTGATTTTTTTTCATTGTTTCATCCTTTCAAGTTACAGTTGAATTCACGGTTGATATACAGCTGGGGACACTGCAGATATGGTGCTTGTCTTTCACACTTGCCTCTCACACGTTGCTGACGTGTACCCTACATCCAGAACATACTCCAGCATCAGCCCAGAACCACCACGTCCCCAAGGTGGAAAGGCTAGAAACGAAACATGTTCATGGCTGTCACAGCTAGGATCAACACTATCTCACAGGACCTTCACTCTCCTGCCCAATTTTAATTGCAACTCACTAAAGAGAAATTTAAAAACATTTTAAACACTGCATATGTTCTCATTAGCAGAGTAGAATTCAACCTGCAGAGAGCTTTAGTGTAAAAGCAGAAGTCCCCAACCCAGAGAGAGTAAATCCAACTATCTGGTCATCAGGCAACAGAAATATAGAACCCAGGCAAGTGGAGACCACAAAATACCCTCCTCATTTGAAGAAGTATCTATTGGCCCAGTATTGACCTGAAGAAAGGCCTTTTCTGAAAAATAGCAGCTCTTCTTAAGAGGTCATTTTGGATGACAACACACTTTCACCTGTGAGAATTCTGTTCCATGGGGAATTGATACCCTCAATGTGTCATCATACCATGGAGAAGGTCTCTCGTCACTGTCTTCATGTTTGGCTCTATTTCTTAGAGATGGCTAGTGGCTGAAATTAGGATGCCCAAGACTTAACTCTGATCATCATAGTGTCCCAGAAAGCCAATAAGTGGGACTGACTTGTGGATCAAAACCCACATCCGCTGTCAGGGTCCTGTGGCCAGCCCCCCAAACCTGAAAGCATTGGATGTGAGTCTGAGTTCCTGAGCCATTTGGGTGACCAGTTGGTCTGGCTAAGACTCTGAGCCTGGGTTTCTTCATTTGTTGGATAAGAATAGCAGTCCTAGCTTTGCAGAGTGGATGCTATGATTGAGGGACACATCTGTGAGACATCATGCAAGGGTGGCAGTCCAGAGACAGAATGCAGGTTCCCAGAGAGTCAGAACTAGGTTGGAGGTTTGCATGGCCAAACTGGCCACCTCAGTGTCATCATCCTGCTGTACTTCTGCACATCTGAGGGATTGCTGTGAACTCCACATATACCACTATATGTCATTTTATTACTTAAGAAACATACCTTGCTGTTCTGCATAAACTTAGCTCCCTGTGGTTCTGGCCCAGTTGGGTGCAGTGTACATTAGAGTGCAGACTTGTGCTGGCATGTTGGTGGCATTTTGTTGTTTCTGATCCATCTCATGATTCTGAGGGAGCTTTATGTGTTTCACCACATCTCAACCTGTCCTGATTCGCTTTCTAGAACCTCACTCCCCATACATACTCCAAACTAACCTCAAGTACTTACATTTAGTTGACTTTGTAGGGGATGTTCCAAATGAAAACACTGTATGTGATGATTCCTAAACCTTTGAAGTGACCTATAAACTCTTCTTCCTTAGTGTTTGCCCTGTTTTTTGGGGGGTCCTGGAAGTCCTGGTTAATGTAGCAAAATAAGGTCAATTATTTTCACTTAACTAACATTACTATATACCTCTAGTATGCCATGTAATATGTGTCTGTACTGTGGCCTGCTCTGTCTGATCAGGAAGCACCAGCCAGCCTTCAAGCCACTGTGTCATATGCATGTATGACTGGCAGAGGCCCTGTGTCGCTGGACCCCTCACAGTCCCAGAAGAGGTGGTCAGCAGAGTCCTTGTGTGCAGGCCCAGGTCTTCCTGACTGCTGTCAGAGAGAGCCTACAGCCTACTCTTTACTCCTGCTGCCCAATAGAGTCCCTGGCAAGCCATGTCTCCACCTGTATGCAGGAGACTCCTCAGCTTCCTCTGCCAGGTTGAAACAGATGCCCAAGTGGTCAGTTTTAGGCCCAGGTTGCTCTTTCAAAAGATGGCGCCATGTGCCTTCTGCCACCTCTCCACCCTTTATTCATTCAGTCAGTGTCTGCTCTTCAGTCAATGCTGAACGTTGGGGTAGAGACCCATAAGTCAGATATCTCATCTTCAGTTAGCTGGGTCTGCTAGAACAAGCCTCCATGGTGACAGTGTTCAGTGAGGGTATTGGTGTGACTGTGGGGAAAGTTGAAGAGGAAATGATTTTGCAGAAAATGTAGCCTAGATTTCATTTTAAATAGGAAGTACTATTCTCTAGTGTCTTAAACTTTGGGAAGAAAACTCCCATTGATTAAGGGAAAGGTAACTGGAAAATGGGTTTCTCTTTATCTTTTCCTAGAAAAAAAAATTTTAATTAACATACAATGAAACTGGATTTTTGTGGATTTTTGTCTTACGAATTTCAGCACATGAATAGATTTCTGTTACCACCACCATAATCAGCATGCAGAGGAAGCCTATTACAGAACTACCTTGTGCTGTGCTATAATTACAGCTTTCCCCCAGTCCTTACTCTGACTTTTGTCTCCCATCAGCTTGTTGTTCTCCATCACTAGAATTTTTGTGCTCTTGAAAATATCACCTAAGTAGAATCGGTAGTATTTAACTTTTGAGCCTGGCTTCTTTCTCTTGGCTTAATGCCATTCTAGTAACTGTGTAATAGTATCTTACCATGATTTAAATTTGCATTTTCCTGTTGGCCAGATATATTGATCGTGTTTTGTGTGTTTCCTAATCCATGTGTATACCCAAGGCAGTGTTAATTCAGGTCTTTTGCGTGAATCTGAGTCTGAAATCTCTATTCTGTTCTATCAGTCTGCCTATGTATTCCTAGAAAATAATTACTACAACATAGTAAGTCTTGAGAAATGTCACTATAATCTTGTCGTTTTTTGTTTGGGTTTTTTTTTTTTTATTTTGTATTTTGTATATAGCAAAACAGTTTGGGCATTCTAGATTCTTTGACATTCCGTATAAAATTTAGAATTAACTAGTCTGTACATCCTGTAACCTGGAATTTTTATGGAAAGAGCAATAAATCTCTAAATCAATTTGTGGAGAATTAAAATCTTTACATGTTGAGACTTGCAGTTCATGAACATGGTATGTCTCCCCTTTATTTCAATACTTTTTTATCAATATTTTGTAATTATCCACAGATCTTTTGTACAGTTTATTAGATTTACATTTATGTATTTAATTTTGACTGAGACATTATCAGTGTTACATAGTAATGTAATCATTTTTATGACCTTGTATCAAATGGCCCTGTTAAACTCACTTAGCAGTTCTAAAACCTGGCAGGAATGAATTTCTGAGACTTGTCCCATAAGTAATCAAGGACAGTCTTATTTCCTCTTTCCAAAATTAATGCCTTTTATCTTTTTCCTTGCTTTATTACAATGGCTAAGACTTCCATTGAGGTGCTGAATAGGCAGGATAAGAGTAGATATCCTTGCCTTGTTCTTAATCTTGAGAGGAAAACAAAGTTTTTCACAGTTAGGTATGATGTCATGTGTAGGTTTTTAATAGATATCTTAATCATATTGAGGAAGTTACTTTCTATTCCTGTTTATATTGAATATTGTTAAATGATTTTTGTGCCTCAATTGGTATTATTGTATATTCTCCATCAGGATATTAACTTGATAATGTTCATTTTAATAGACTACTTTAGAATAGTTTTAGATTTACAGAAAAATTGAAAAGTTAGTGCAGAGTTACATGATATTCCATAGCCATTTTACACATTTATAAATTATGCCATTTTTATTTCTTAAGACATACAGTGCTACATACTATGCTCTTTCAGAGGAAGTCACTATGCATAACATACTTAGGGAATGGGGAGTTACACTTCTTGTAACTAATTAGCCACCTACCTTTATCTGTATATCATGAGTATTTATTTTGTTGAGTTGTATATTGGGTTTTGTTTCTCAGATTGTTTCACCTTTAACCATTGGGAGTTCTTTGAATTAACTCCTGTGTCCCTAACATATTCCTGTTGTTTGTTTGGTTCTTTTGTTGTTTTGTTTCATTTTGTTTTTGAGCATATCCTTATTTTCTGATACCATAAGATCTTTATTCCAGGATCATCTTGAGTATTTTCTATCCTGGGCCTTAGGAAAAAAAGGCTAATTTCTGTTCTTTTATTATAAGATGGTATCAGAAACCAAGTTCTGGTCACTAGGCGTGGTTTTTTTATTGATGTGTAGTTGCTTCTGAGTTTTCTGACCCAGAAGATCACAGGAATAGATGCATGTGCCCCAGCTGATGTGTTGCATGTGTTACATATACTTCTTTATGCCACCATCTGTGTTAATATGAAGCAGTTCATACTGTTATCTGTGACCCATTACCATACACTTGTCTATAAACTTCCACTCACTTTAAGAAATCTGACTTCCACTTTCTGCTATCCATTTACAGCGATACCTCAGTTCACAAACTTAATTCTTTCCATGATTCTGGTCACAGAACTATAGAATTAAGTTCATAAACCAAGGTAACACTATAATTAATTGTTCAAATCCAGTATGCATATATAATTGGATCCAAATTTTTAATACATATGAAAAACAACTTTATCAGCTGGAGTACAATGTTTATGTACAGTTCATTTTGTCTACAGTCTTATAGACTGTACTCATTTCCAGGTTGCCTTTGGAAAAGTCAGCATCCCACCCACTGCAGTGAGGAAGTTTCATGTTTCTGTGGTATTGGAGCACGGACTGTACAGGTGACAACAAATTGCTGTAGAAGGGTTGACACAGTACAGTGTTAGCTCTGCCCCTGCCAATCTACTACACACAGTCAGTCGAATGGAAACCCCTATGTATCATGTGTTACATGTGCTTTTGTGACTTAGCAAGTAAAATGCAGTAATTACCAATAATAGTATTTCAGCTACCTACCCATGTGTATCTCTGTGAATACAGGGGTTTATTGTTATTAAGTAGCCATGCAAGTTTTGTTTTTTAGTTACAATACATTGACTTTTTGTGTTCTTTCATAAAATAATTTATTAAGTTTAAAATATAAAAATAGCCAGGCATTGTGGCACATGCCTATAATCCTAGCATTCTGGGAGCTGAGGCCAGAAGATTGCAAGTTCAAGCCCAGCGTGGTCAGTTTAGTGACTTAATTAGACCCTGTCTCAAAATAAAAATATAAAACAGCTGAGGATGTAGCTCATTGTGAAGGCCTTGGGTTCAATCTCCAGTACTGAGGGAAAAAAAAGTAAAAATAAATTTGCAAAGTAAAAGCTTTGTTACTTACATTCATTATGTGTTTTATATTGCAGCCAAGACAAGTCCTCTTCACTCACTGTGACTCTGGCAAGCCAGAAGTTTGGACACCCATGGTCAATATAACTTTGCCTTTCCTAGATTATTAGGATAGTTGAGATTATATACTATGTAGCTTTCTCATACTGACTTCTACTTTGTACAAATTTAAGGTTCCTGTATGTCTTTTTGTGGCTTTAATAGTATTTCATTATATAGTTTATTTATCTATTGAAGGGCAACTTTGTTGCTTACATTTTTTCAAAATATAAATAAAGCTATTACAAACATTCACTGGCAAATTTTTATGAAGACATGAGTTTTCAAATAAATGAAGTTAATGCTTAGGAGGGCAGTTGCTGGATCATCACCTAAGACTGTTAAGCTTTGTAAGAAATGACCACACTGTCTCCCAAAGTGACTGCCTTTCTACCAGCAGTGAAGTAGCACCCCTTTTGCTTTATCTCCTTGCCGGCAGTGGATATGAGATCTTTTAGATTTTAGTCTTTCTCATAGGGGTGTGGTTCTGTGTCATTGTTCTAATGTGTAGTTACCTAAAGGAAACTTATTATAACTATCTTTCCCTCTGCTTGTCATTTGTATGTGTTCTTTGGTAAGGTGTTATTCAGATTAACCCTTTTTTAATTGGGTTGTTTGATTTCTAATTGTTGAATTTTAAGAGTTCTTTGCATATTTTGGATGTCAGGTATGCATTTTATAAATATTTTCTCTCAGCCTGTGGCTATTCTTTTTATGATCTTAGCATGATTTGCAGCATAGAAGTTTTTCATTTTAATCATCCAATGTATCAAATTTTTTTTTTTCTTTCATGGATCCTGTATCCAGAAACTCTTCCCTAAAGCCCAGGTCACCCAGATTTCCTCCTGTTACCTTCTGAAAGTTTTATGATTTGTTCTTTAGAATTAGATCTATGACAGATTTTGGGTTCATTTTTGTAAAAGCTATCAAGCCCATGTCTAGTTTTTAGTTTGGGGGAGCTTTTGGAGTGGGGTGTTTCGTATATGGTCACTACTTGTTACTGGAAAGACTTCCCATTAACTGCCTTTTCTCCTTCATCAAATATCTTTGTCAGAGACTGTGTATGTGTGTATCTGTTCCATCGATGTGTCATTCACTGCTATAACTCTTACCTTGATTACTGTAGCTTCATATATAGATTCATTTTTAAATGATAAATTAGCCTCGCTTTCCTGTAGCACCTGTACTTAATTTTGATGTCTTTTTCTTTTTATATATTGCTAGATTTGATTTACCAGTATTTTTTGAAGATTTCGTTTCTGTATTTACAAGCGATATGATATAGTTCATTAATTCTACTTTCTGGTTTGGATCCTATAATGTATCTTGCAAATTTTTCACTTTTTCCATTTTCTAGAAAAGATTGTTGTGTTGAATTGGTGTTTCTTACTTAAGTGTTTACTAGAATCACTGGTGAAATCATCTTGGTCTTAACTATTTCTTTTTCAGAAAGGTATGAAGTCAGCTTCTCTAACTGATGTAGGATTATTAGATTATTGATCTCACTTTGTATATTTCATTTTGACATTTTCATTTCTTCATTTCCATCACTTGCCCAAAATGCCTCCACAGATTCTGGGCTGGGAGGAGGCCCTCTGTGAGGGCCTTGCTCTGCCCCCAGGACTTTACCCTTTTCAGTCTGTGAGTCTGTAGTTATCTATGTACGTGACTGATTTACCTCTTCTCTTTATCAAACTCCACACTGCCGTAAGTTTGAGCAGAGACTGTCTATACACGTATGTGCCCGCAGTGCTGATTATAGCATCAGGGATGAGGGCAGATTTCAGTAATTTCCTCCTAGTGGCCCCACCTGTGAAGTGGATCGTGTAATTTTCACTATGTCCAATAAAAGCAAGAACAAGACAGATACAAAAGGGTTCCACTACTGACAAAAAACAACTGGATATCCTACTCTGTGAGTTGTTTGCTCCTGGTGGTGCTGGTATTCACTGGTTTAAGAGAAAAGGATTCGCACGTAAACCACATAAAATTACTTTGAAACAGATTTTAAGATGTAAGAAAAAAATCTAAGCTATCAAATCAATACACTTAAGCACATTTAAGAACACAAATAGGAATTCAGGACAACTTCTTGAGAAATGAACTTTTTTTTTCTTTTTTTTATTTAAAGAGAAAAACCAGGAAAAAGGTAGAAATATTACAGAATTTCAAGAAAAGGGTAAACAGTAAGAGATCACTGGTTGATTAATTACATACTGTCCTTTTAGAAATAGTTGTTCAACTTACAAAATTAGAGCATACAAAGTAGACACTCAAGCAGTGAGACTGCAAACAGATCTATTCAACAATCCAATAAGAACTTAGAAGTATGGTTATCCTACACACTCAAATATTCATGCAGTTATATCTTTTATACCACTTCCTATTTCCTCTCTTTTTTATAATAGCAATTATGCATTTTTTAAAATTTTTATTTAAAGAGGAAAAAAGAAGCAAAAGAAAAAAGGGTAGCAACAATACAGAATTCCAAAAGAAAAAAGAAATAAAGAGAAAAAACACTAAGAAATCACTAGTTGATAAATTACATATTGTCATCTTGGATGTAGTTGTTCAAGTTACAAAATTAAAGGATACATAGTAGACATTCAAACAGTGAGACTGCAAACAGTTCTGCTCAAAGATCCAACACAGATTCAGCAATATGGTCATCTATTTTACACATTCAAACATACATGCAGTTATATCCCTTAGAGCCCTTTCTTTTCCTCTCTTTTTTATAATAGCAATTACACATTTTGGGTTTTATCACTTTTTACACTGGAGACACAATGTGATATTCATAAATATGATTCTTATTATTTCACTAATGAGGATAGTCTCAAGTTATCTCCATTTACCTATGAAGGCCTCAAGATCATACTTTTTTACAGCCAAGTAATATTCCATTGTGTAAAAATATCACATCTTTTTCATCCACTCTGCAGCTGATGGGCATCTTGGTTGTTTCCAAGATTTAGCTATTACAAATTGTGCTGCTGTGAACATGGGGGGCACATATATCACTGTGATATGAACTTGTCAGTTCTTCTGGGAAAATACCCAGGAAGGGATTACCTGGATTGAATGGAACTTCCAAACCTAGTCTTCTGAGAATTCTCCATAGTGGTTGCACCAGTATAACATTCCCACCAACAGTGGAGCAGTGTTCCTTTTTCCCCACAGCCTCGCCAACGTTAGTTATCAGTTGATTTCTTGATGGCAGCTATTCTTTCTGGAGTGAGAGGAAATCTCAATGTTGTTTTAATTTGCATTTCTCGAATGACCCAGGGATGGTGAACATTTCTTCACGTATTTATTTGCCATTTGTATATCTTTCTGTGAGAACTGTGTGTTCATCTCAAATGCCCATTTTTGGAGAGGGTCTTTGAATTTGGGGGGCTTGATGTTTTTCAATATTTATATGTTCTGGATATAAGTCCTTTGTCTGAGGGGTTGCTGGCTAAAATTCTTTCCCACTCTGTGGGTTTTCTTTTCACTCTGTTGGTGATTTCTTTTGAAGTGCAGAAACTTTTCAATAATATGAGATACGAGTTGTTGGTTCTTTGAAGTGTTTCCCATGCAGTTTGTGTTTTGTTCATAAATTCTCTGCCTACCCCTATGTCTCCAAGATTTCTACCTACCTTGTCTTCCAGTAGATTTAGTGTTTCTGTTTTAATATTGAGGTCTTTGATACATTTAGACTTTAGTTTTGTGCATGGTGATATACATGGATCTAGTTTCAGTCTTCGGCATGTGGAGAGCCATTTTTTCCAACACCATTTATTAAAGAGGCTATCCTTCTTCCAGTGAACATGTTTAACCCCTTTGTCAAATATCAGGTGGCTGAGTGTCTTTGTAGTTGTGCTTGCATCTTCTAATCTGTTCCATTGATCCTCAGGTCTATTTCTTTGCCAGTACCATGCTGATTTTATAACTGTGGCTTTGTAGTATAGATTCAACTCAGGAATTAAGTTGCCTGCTGCCTTGCCTTTGTTGCCCAGAACTGCCTTTGCTATTCAAGGTTTCTTCTGTTTCCAAATGAATTTCAGGAGTGTTTTCTCTAGATCTGTGAGGTATGTCAATGGTATTTTGATTGGGATTGCATTAAATCTGTATGACAGTTTTGGTAGTATGGCCATTTCCACAATGTTGGTTATTCCTATGCAAGAGCAAGGAATATCCTTCCATTTTCTAATATCTTCTTCAATCTTCTTTTTTAGTGTGGTATAATTTTCAGCATATAGGTCTTTTACATTTTTAGTTAGGTTGATTCCTAAGTATTTCTTTTTTTAGATGCTATTGTAAAGGGTGATATTTCCATAATTTCTCTCTCAGTGAGTTTTTTGTTTGTGTACAGGAATGCTATTGATTTCTGAGCATTGACTTTGTATCCAGCTACACTACTGAACTTGTTTATTACCTCTAGCAGTCTTTTAATGGTGTTTTCTGGGTCTTCTATATAGAGTATCATGTCATCTGCAAATAGTGATAATTTAACTTCTTCCTTTCCTATCTTTATTCCTTTTATTTCTCTCTCTTGTCTGATTGCCTTGACTAGTATTTCCAGAACTATATTGAATAGGAGTGGTGATAGTGGACATCCTTGTCTTGTTCCTGATTTTAGAGTGAGGGCTTTCAGTTTTTGTCTATTTAGTATAATGTTGGTAGTTGGTTTGTCATAGATGGCCATTGTAAGGTTGAGGTAGACACCATGTATTCCAAGTTTCTGAAGATTTTTTATCATGAACATGTGTTGGACTTTGTCAAAAGCTTTTTCTGAATCTATTGAGATGACCATGTGGTTTTTGTTTTTGGCTCTGTTGATGTGGTGTATTACATTTATTGATTTGCATATTAAACCATCCTTGCATTCCTGGAATGAGCCCCACTTGGTCATGATGTATAATCTTCTTGATGATTTGCTGCTTTCTATTTGCCAGTATTTTATTGAGAATGTTTACATCAATGTACATTAGTGAGATTGGTCTATAATTCTCCTTTTTGGTTGGATCTTTCTCTGGTTTTTGGTATCAGAGTAATACTTGCCTCCAGGAATGATTTAGGGAGGATTGCTTTCTTCTCAATTTCATTGAAGAGTTTAAGGAGTATTGGCATCAAATCTTCTCTAAATTTCTTGTAGAATTCAGCTGGGAATCCCTCCAGACCTGGGCTTTTCTTTGTTGGTAAGTTTTTAATTACATTTTCAGTTTTAATAGCTGATATTGGGTTGTTCAAAATTGCTCTGTCTTCTTGGTTGAGCTTTGGTAGTTCATATGTTTCTAGAAATCTGTCCATTTCCTCTGCATTTCCCACTCTGTGTGAGTAGATGTTTTCAAAGTAGGTATTCATGATCTTTTGAATTTCCATGGGATCTGTAGTAATTTCCCCCTTTTCAGTTCTTATTACGTGAATTTGGATTTTTTCTTTCTTTCTCTTGATAAGGTTAGCTAGGGGGTTGTCACTTTTGTTTATTCTCTCAAAAGAACAGCTTTTTGATTCATTAATTCTTTGTATTTTTTTTTAGTTTTAATTGCATTGATTTCTGCTCTAATCTTTACAATTTCCTCTCTTCTATGAGCTTTGGGTTTAACTTGTTCTTCTTTTTCTAGAAGCTTGAGGTGGAGCATTAGGTTGTTTATTTGTGCTCATTCTGTTTTCTTGATATGTTATTTATTGCTATATATTTCCCTCTTAGGACTGCTTTTATTGCATTCCACAGATTACAGTATGTTGTTTCCGCATTTTCATTGAATTGTAGCTATTGCTTCATTTCTTGTTTCATCTGCAGCCCACTGGTTGTTCAAAAGGTTGTTATTTAATTCCCATGTATTTATGCAGGTTTTGCAATTTCTTTTGCCATTAATTTCCAGTTTCACAGTGCTATGCTCAGATGTTATGCATGTGATGATTTCAATACCTTTGCATTTACTTAAGATGTTTTATGGGATAATATATAGTCTATTTTGGAGAATGTCCCATGTGCTGCTGAGAAGAATGTGTATTCTGATGTGCTTGGGTGGAACACTCTGTAAACATCCACTAAGTCCAATTGCTCACAGGTATGATTCAGTTCTATTATTTCTTTGCTGACTTTTTGTCTAGTTGATCTATCTCTTTGTGACAATGGGCTGTTAAGATCCCCTGTTACAATTGTGTTCTTGTGTATTTGGTTTTTTATGTCCATTAGTATCTGTCTTACATAGTTGGGTGCTCCTGTATTTGGTGCATATATATTTATAATTGTTAGTTCTTCCTCTTGAATTTTTCCACTAATGAGTATGTATTGACCTTCTTTATCTCTTTTAATCATTTTAGGTTTGAAGTTCATGTTGTCTGCAATTAGAATAATTACCCGTGCTTTTTTCTGGGTTCCTGTTACATGCAACACTGTCTTAGATCCTTTGACTTTTAATCTATGAGTTTCCTTTTGGGTCAGATGTGTTTCTTGTATACAGCATATTGTGGGATCAATTTTCTTGATCCAGTCTGTCAGTCTATTTATAGGTGAATTGAGGCCATTTACATTTATGGATATCACTGATAATGTACCTGTTTGACTTTGCCATGTTATGTTACAATTGTTTGCTTTCTGCTTTTCCCCTTATTTAATTGCTTATCCTACCTGGTGGTTTCTTTCTGTTGTTGTTTTGAGGATTGTGGTCATTTTTATCTCTGTGTAGTATGTCTTTCAGTTCTTTTTCTAGGGTTGGTTGGTGGATGTGAATTTCTTTAGTTGTTCTTTGTCATGGAAGTATCTTGTTTCTCCATTAAATTTGAATGAAAGTTTTTCTGGGTACATCAGTCTGGGTTGAAAGTTGTTTTCTTTCAGGGCTTGAAATACCTTACTCCAAGCTCTTCTTGACTTGAGGGTTTGTGCTGAAAAGTCTGCTGTGAATCTAATGGGCTTTCCTTGGTAGGTGAGTTGTGTCTTTTCTCTACCAGCTTTTAGTATTCTGTTTTTATGCTGCATGTCTGAGATCTTAACTGTTATGTGTCTGGGTGTGGATTTATGTTGATTGTGACTGTTTGGCATTCTATATGCCTCACTTATCTGCATATCAGATTCTTTCCCCATGTTTGGGAAATTTTCTTCTACTACTTCCGTGAATATTTTGGCTACGTCATTTGCATTGCCTCCTGCCTCTTCACTGATGCCTATTAATCTTATATTTTTTTTCCCTTGGCATCATCTTGAAGCTGTTGGATTGTCACTTCATGCTGCTATGTTATTTTTAAAAGTTCTATCCTTTCATGATCACTAATTGAGATCCTGTCCTCGAGCTCCAAAATCCTATCATCAGCTTCATTTAAGCGGTTTTGCAAGCTTTGAATAGAATTTTTTTTTCTTGGATGTCTCTTTGTTTCATGAATTCTGCATGTTTTCTATATTGTTCATTCAAGGTTTCAATCAGTTTCCCATGCTCCTGTACTTTTTTCTCCATTTCTTCTTTAGCTGCACTCAGCAACTCCTTTACTAAGGTTGTTATTTCAGTCTTTATGTGGGAGAGTACTTCTAATTTGATTTCCTCTATAACCTTATGGAGTTTTTTTTTTATTTTGCTCGCTATCTTTTCAGTGATTCCCGGTGTGTTACTTTTGGGGTCCTCTATTTCAATATCTCCTGCACTTGCTTCTGGTAAACTAGATGTTTGAGACTACGTTTTGCTTTTTCATTTTGCCATTTTCACTCTGCCTGATGTTTTCTGTGTGTAGGAGGGGGTCAGCCACACTCTTTTCAGACTCACCAAGGTCTTACAGTTAGTTGAAGGGGCTTTACTACTGGCCCTATTTACCCACTGTACACCTCTATTTTAGGGGCATACTCACAACATTGGCACAGTTAATCCACTATAGTCCACTCGCCGCCTGGGAGCTAAGTTCCAAGTTTTTTCCATGCATTGGGGTTCTGCCAGAGCACGTGGTCAGGGCCCAAAGCTGGAATCAGTCCTGCTGGCTTCTTGGCGGTCACTGGGCATGGCCTGGTTGGGCCCCCATCCCTGTGTGCAGCCAGTGTGGTCTGGGATGCAGCGTGTGGTCTTAGCACCTGGGAGCAGGTGCAGAGTCCCCCTGCGTGCCAAGAAATGAACCTTTTTTAAAAGTCTTTAAGGCCAGGGCTGGGGATTTAGCTCAGTGGCATAAGCACCTGCCTGGCAAGTGTGAGATCATGAGTTCGATCCCTGGTACCAAAAAAAAAAAAAAAAGTCTTCAAGTCTCCATCACAAGGCCTTATTCATTTACTTATTTTTACCTGTGAGATGGGTCATCTGTATGACAGCCTAGATATAGAGTGAAACAAAATGATTAGAAATGTGGCAGTTTGCAGCTTTTGATTGGGAATATTTGTGCATAAATTTATTTATAGGAATACCTTACTGTCCCTGAAGGATAATACATATGGCATCTAATTTGTGCCCAGCCATCAGTCTTGCTATAGATTCATCAATTTTATTGTTTCAAGGAACCTATTTTTAGTTTCATGGATTTTACTAGTTTTTCTTTTTTCAGTTTCACTGGTTGTTGCCCTTACCTTCTTTTTAGTTGTTTTGTGTTATGTTGTGTTGTGTTGTGTTGTGTTGTGTTTTTGCCCTTTTTTTATTTAAGTTGGAATCTGAAGTTACTGAGACTCTTCTTTTATAATATAAGCATTTGGTACTATTAATTTCCCTCTACATAGTGCTTTAGCTGTGTCCCATAAATTTTATTTTTTTTGCATGAATATTGATGTTCTCTCTTATTTTCATTCTACTATGTGTATTTTTAACTTCCCATTAGACTTCTTTTGGATCTATGAAAATGTCTTATTTCCTATCTAAATGTTTGGAGATTTTCCTATTGTCTTTTTTATTCATTTCTAGTCTAAATCCATCATGATCAGTGAATATAGCTTATATGAATTGATGTATTTTACTTCTGTTAAGGTTTGCTTTATGGCTCAGAATATAATACATGCTGTATCTTAGTCAGTAGTTTCATATACACTTAAAAAGAATATGTATTCTGTTACAGAGCATATAAGTATCTATTAGATCCAGTTGGATGGTGGCATTTTTCAGTTGTTAATCTTTGCTGATTTTCTCTTCATTCATTCTTTTGATTACTGGGAGAAATATGTTCAAGTGTAATTCTGTATTTGTATAATTCTTTTTTCAGTTTTATCAGATTTTGCTTCATGTGTTTTAGAGCGTTGTTGTTAGGCACACAAGTGCTTAGAGTGAGTATGCAGTCTTTGTGAAACTGCTTTTTACTGCAAGAAATTGCCTTTGCTCTTGTCTGTTTTATTATATTTTAGCTGTTTTTACATTAGTGTTGGCATAGTATATCTATTTTCATTATTTTACATTTAGCCTACCTTTGGCTTATTGAACTAGATTTCTTTTATATAACAGGTGTTCATTTTTTAATCTATCTCTTTCATTGGTGTACCTAAAACTTCTATATTTACTACAGTAATTATTACATTTGGATTTTTTATTTTTTAACTTTTTATTAGTATATATAAGGCATGCAAATTAATCACATCATCATAGGGAATTTTTACCTGTACATAATATATCTTAATTATTTTTCCCCATTCCTCTTCTCTGTCTTCAACCCAAGTTTAAATATAACATTGTTTTTCTTATATAAGAAAAGCCAAAGAGGAATAGTGGAGGATAGACATTAGGAAGAACATGTTCAAGTGGGAAGGAGAATAAGGGGAGTAGAAGGGAAGGAAGGGAAAAGAAAGAAAAGATGAAAGGAAAAAATGGAAATAAAACTTTTGTAAATGGGGAAGGAAAGAAGAGTGTATTTGCATGTAGATCTAGCATTTTATTGTTTGTTTTCTGTTTCCTCCCTTTATTTCTCTGGGTCTCCCTTCCTCCTTTTTTTTTTTTGTACTGGGAATCAAACTCAGAACTTCAGGCTTGCCAGGCAGATGCTGTGCCACTGAGCTATATCTCTGGCCCCTTCCTTCCTCCTCTTGTGCTATTTTAGTATTACTTTACTATTTCATTTTCATTTTTCTGGGTTTTTTCACTATGTCTCTGTCTCTGTCTCTCTATCTCTCTCTCTCTATATATATATACATATGTATGTATATGTATATATATGTGTGTGTGTGTGTGTGTGTGTGTGTAGTTTTATAGTATATATATGGTTTTTTCCTACCGTTGCCATAGGAACTGCGGTACTTATTTTCACAGTCAAATCTCCTTTCTAAAGAGCTTCTGTTAGTCATTGTGACACTGCTGACAACATAGTACCACAACTTTTTTTTTTAATCAGAAGATGTCTTCCTGTTTGCCTCATTCCTGAAAGATTTTCCAGGTGGTGTATAGAATTCTGAGTTGGCAGTTCTCTTCTTCCCGTACATCAGAAGTGCCATTCTGTTTTCATTATGATTTGGATCCTACATGGCTCCCAAAGCCTTATGTTTTTAGAAAATGGCTGGCTTGCTGTTAGGAGGTAGAGCCTGGTTAGAAGAGGTAGACACTGTAGGAATTACCTGGAAGAGTAATTTCCCTTTCCAGCTCTTCACTTGACTCTGCTTTCTGGGTTCCATGAGGTAAATAATTTTTCCTCTGCCATGCTTTCCTGCCTTGGAGCCATTTGACTGTGGACTGGAACCTCTACAAACTGTAAGCTAAAATAAACCTCTTCTCCTTTAACTTTTAGTGAGTTTCAGGAATTGTGTCCCAGTGACAAGGAAAGAAACTAAGACAACTTTCCTCTACCCTTCGCTGCTGGCGGGATCCCATGGCCCTTTAGACAGCTACCCTTACAGTGTACAGTGATACACCTTTTTTCTCTAGTGACTTGTAAGAACTTTTTCAGTCTTTAGCATTCAGCAGTTTGATCATATTGTTTCTTTTTCTGGACTTCTTTGGGTAGGTCTTGTTTGTAGTTTGCTGTGTTTCTTTCATCTGTAGTTATTATATCCTTTGCTACTGAAATTGGGAAATTTTAGCTATCTTTCCTTAAAATTTCTCTACCCTATACTTTTTCTTCTCCTACTGGAAGTTCAGTGATGTAAGTATTGGATCTTTTAACTCTGTTCCATACATACCCAAGATTCTTCCTGGTCTTTTGTTTATTATAAATACATTTTTTTCTTTGTTCATATTGAGTAGTTTCTCTTAGTTTGTCGGCAGCTCACTATTATATCTGGTATCTGCATTCTGGAATTGATCCAGTGAAGAACAATTTGTATTTTAGGTTATTGTTCAGTACTAAACTTTCCACTTGACTTTTCTATAGACCTCTTGTTTCTTTACTGAAACTTACATCTTTTTATTTGTCACAAGAGATTTCTGATTTGGGGAAGCAATTTTTTAATACTGGGTCTCATTAGGTTTCTCAGGCTGCCCTTGAACTTACATATCAGCTTCCTGTGTCATTGAGATTATAATATAGGCATTCACCACCTTACCTGACTGCTTTTTACTACATCTTTATAACATATCCTGTAAAGTTTCTGTCAGATGAATCCAGTTTTCAGCTCAGCTTTGGCATGTACTAATTATCTTTTCCCAAGCAAATTGAGAGTTTGATAATTATTTACGTATTTACTAATTTTGAGTTGTTGCCCAGCTTTATGAAACTGTGAGTCTTGCACAAATCCTACAGGTAATATTGGTATTTTTATTTCAGGAGTCAGTCAACCTGGTTAGAGTTAGTTTTATAAGTTCCAACTGCTCTTCTTTGAATTATGGTTTCTGTGTCCATTCCATTTGTAGTCCCATTCTAATCTGTCTCACCGTATACTGTTCAGCACCTGGTTTGAATTTGGCAGTGCCTAACCCTTACATCAGTTCTCAAAATCTTTGATCTAGGGTCAGGACCACACATGTACAGCTAGGCAGGTGGGCAGCTCACCTGGACAGTTGCATCTAGGATTGTATAAATAACTTTTTGGTATGAAAAAAAAAATTCTTTGTAGTCTCCATGGTACTTTCCAGTTCTTAGGGCTCCCTTTTTCAATCTCCTGAACACAAAACTAGGACATTATTCACTCCACTCTGATACTTACAGTGACTGAGCCCCTATCTGAGGCCCAAAAAGCAGAAAAGCAAAGGTTTCTCTCCTGGAAGCACACTTTTTTCCATCAGAAAAAGCCCATCTCTTCCTCTGTGATGAAGGCTCCTGTAGCCTCCATGCTTCTCCAGTAGCACTGCGTATCAGTATCTGAATACGTATAAGGTATCAGTATTCAGAAAGGAACAATGTTGCTCCCCATGCTCCCTGAAAACCAAAGACATCCTATCTTCCACCAGGTGTTAGAGGCCTGGAGTGCCCCCTCCAGAGCTCAGCCTATGGTAAAATCCTGGCTGGGGATAGCAGGAAAAGCAGTAAGCCATTCATGATTTTGGTGATGTTTCATTCCAGTATCTTACTCCCCAGTCTTCCCACTGGTGTTGACTTTTCACAGCCCTCACAAGAGCTGCTGTCTGCATTCTGCCATATCCTGTGAAGGTGTTCTGTAGAAGGGACCAGGTACAGTGTCCGTTGACCTGAACCAGAAGCCCTGCTTACCCCACTGAAACATGGTAGTGTTTCAGCTTTCTTTAAAAGCTGGTTTTGGTTACTCCTGATGAGCAGGCAGCATGAGGTCAAATAGCTGTGACTTGTGCCACGGTTACCAGCTCCAGGAGAGCCCCATGCAGGCCACCTGTAGCTATTGTGGGGAGAATCTGCAGGGATGGAAGCTCTACAATTTGTGGCCAGCCACATCTGCAGCACATCATAGCCACTGAGATGTTGCTGGGCAGGGTCCTGCAGACATCATAAGTCTGCCTGAGTGTGTCCCCCTCACTGCAGCTTTGCCAAGGCAAAGCTCCAAGGATGGGACTGCTGAATCACAGCTCTCCGTGGGAAGCTGTACCTCTCTGCAAAGAAACTTTGATGGTTGAGATCAAAAAGAGTCTTTGGCAAGCACTTGGAAAAGCAGTGCTGCACCGCACAGGGAACGCACACACAGTGGTTGAGTCTGAGCCCTGGTGTCAGAGGGAACTGGCTTCCAGGCCAGCCCTGCCACTGACAGTATGCTTCATGCCCAGCCATGTGCACTGGAGGCACAGGACATGTTGTTGAGGGAGCTCTTATGATGATGTTCATAGCGGCCAGGACAAGGAAGAGACTCATCTGAGATCAGCAGGGCAGAGTCAGGCTGCCCCCTGACTGATTCCTCCTGCAGTGCCCCCAACATGTGCCATCAGCCTTTTCAGAGCCAGTCTCACTATGTCATCCTGGTACACAAGTGAAGACTGCCTGCCCTCCTCAGGGCCCTGCTCACCCACTCCATCATGTGCTGAGGACCTACTATCCATAGCACAGCACAGTTTACCCTAGGCCAGCATTTCCTGCCTCATAACTGATGACATACAGTCTAAGTAGAGAAAGAATGTACAAGTCTTTTTCACTTAGGTGGTTATAGTGGATGCGTTAAAGTAGCCAGTGAAACCAAAATAAAAGCAGCCATGGCCTTCAGACAAGTAAACTCTGAAACACAGGGTAGTAGAGCTTATGTTGACCCCAGCCATGCCAGCACAGCCCAGGTACCTGGGGCCCCAGAACAGACTCAAGAAAGGGTACATCCAGGAGGAACCCAGGAGGAAAACCATGAAGAAAAGGAGTACTAGCATGAGGAGTATAGAGACCACCTCCCACAGCATAGGGTCATGGTCCCTGTCTTGGGGACACTCACACTAGAGAAGGATGGCGTGTTACTGGTTTCTCTTTGGGCCACCAAAATGACTGAGCTGGTCACTGAGGACTTATATGATGGTTTCAACCTCCAGAAATTGTATTCTCCACATTAACATGGTTTGGTTTTTACTGTCAAATTTTTCTACATTTTAGAAAAGATACTTACCCCTAGAAATTGTGGGTCCTCTCCTTGCAAGTAGGGACAAGCTATCTGATTGTAGACAAGTTGGGGTCAAAGTATTGTATTTGAGAGCTGCTTGAACTAAAAAAAAGCATTTTGTCCTATAGGATGATATGGAGTTTTCAGGTGTGTTTGTATATGAATGTGCTTGGTTGTGAAATATCACATCTTTTAAGCTATATCACCCAATACGTTGTCGAATGCATATCATTTAAGAAACAGTTTTCTGTGATAAAACCAACAGTGAAGTTGAACATGTTTGGAAATCTCTGGTTCGTATATACAGACATGCAATCATCCCATTATGTGGTACTTTTCCAAGGGAAGAGCAAGATGCTCCCCAAGTTAGCAGTCATTCGTCAAAGCAGCACTCAAGGCCAAAGCATGGTGAATGGCACTGGGAGGTACCATTATCTCTCAGAACCACTTTCAGTTCCAGCTGGGTTACCCACCTCATTTTATTCCAGCTGATTTACTGAAGTCTCCAGCCCTTCTCCCAGAGCACTGTGGCTACATCTCCTCCCTGGGTTAAAGCGTAGAAGACAAACCACCACTTTGTGCTTTGCCAGCTCAGGGCAGGGATCAGCCTTCACATCTTTGAGCTTGTAGGCTGCTTCCACTGTTTTTTTGCAAGATGAGGCCCTTGAAATCACTTTCTACAAGTGACACCCAGCTACCTTTCTGTCTGCCTACCCTTTTCTTTTTTTTAAGGCATAACAACAGTAACAATAATAATGATTAACAGTGTGATTTCAAGCCCCTTTCTGAAGAAAGACAGTAAACAGAGTGTGTTTGCCTAAGGAAACCCTCCCAGCAATCAGCCTCTCACAACTGCGTGTGCTAATGAACCCAAAGCTGTTAATGCGGTTTCTTCAGTTAAATTGATTCATGAATTTTGAAGAGAACATTATCTAATGAATTTTCTTTGAATAGAAAGCAATTAAAAGGACAAATCAGTCTGATTAACCCCAAAGTCACCCTCCTGCCACAAATGGTGTACAGTTTGAAATTATATCACAAAAAACTAGAGCACATTTGCTATCTTTTTGCCCTCTACTAATCCATGTAAATTAATGAACAACAAAGTTAATTTCTTTGATGACCCTTTTCTAGTATCACCTGGATTATGCTGATGTTTAATTTGCTTAATGTTATAATAAAGACTAAACAGATTTTTTTCTGCAGTGAAGTGATTATCGTACCCTTCAGTTAAGAAGTGATTTTTGTTATTTAACATACATGTGAGGGTGTGTTTCCTTTAAGAACCAAATCGCACTTTGCCAGCCTGGCACCAAGTGTAATGAATGCTCTCTCAGACACACTCCAAACGTCGTTCCTGCCCACAGAGTCCTCCCCTTTGTTGTCACCATTCAGAAACTCCTGTCCCCCGAGTATTTTGAGCCACCGGGATGGAGGCTGTGTCTCTGTCTTCAGTGCTCCCAAGCCATGTGTCCCCTCTGGAAAGACAATAGGTATCGATTCAGACCGGCCGCCTTCATGTGCCTGGGTTTCTGCCCTGCACTCTTCATACCCAGGAAACATTTCAAAACCTGGAGGTGGCTGGAGGGACAGTGGCCACGTGTTCCCCTGATCGCTCCTGTAGCAGGAAGCAGAGCACATGTGATGCGATTTGACCGATTAAACTGGGAAAGTCATTTTATTTGCACAGCCCCCCTCATTAACGATGCCTGTAACCAAGGTCACCACCCACCTACGCACATTTGAGGGCATCTGGCATTCAGAGCAGTGAGTGAGGACCCTCTTGCCCACTGCCAGGTGTACACAGTTAATGTAGTACTTCAGCCCTATCCCTGCTACTTCCACTTTCAGTGTCCCAGCTGAAGTTGGAAATTAACCAGCAGTCCAAAAAGCTTCCAAATAGTTGGTAGACAGGGACTTCTCTTATTAATTGAGCTGTTTATGAGTGCACATGTGCTCCCCTTCCAGAAGAGGGTCACGTAAAAGCCCTGCATGGAACGTGGAAGAGTGGAAGGAAATTATAGATCTAAAAGCGGAGACGTGGAGGCCTTCTGAGGGGCCTGGCTGCTTTGTGCCTGCCTCCTGCCCATTTCTCCTTACCTGTAACACAGTGACAGGGCACTGTGTGGAGGCTGTGTTTTAATTGAATGTAACACCTCTATTTGTGTTGTTGCATTTTCTGCTCCGGGACTGGCAGCTATTTATATCAGAGCTGTTGGAGCCATTTGTCCAAATAGCATCATTCTGTATTCTTCCTTTCAGATTCATTCACCAGACAGGTGTTATGGAAGCTGCTGAAGGTTGTGAAATTCGGAGAAATGGTTTCTTACCAGCAATTAGCAGCCCTGGCAGGCAACCCCAAGGCAGCCCGCGCAGTGGGAGGAGCCATGAGAAACAATCCCGTAAGTTCTGGAGACACAGGCGTCAGACTGGCCGAGGTCAAGTGAGCACTTGGGGGTGAAATGTCATTTGATTAAACATGTTTCAGAGACAACTTGTGTAGCTGGGGTGGGGAGGAGAGGAAACTTCTGTGATATGGCCCATTGTGCCCCAGCTACTTGAGCCCCTGATCGTGGCAGTGAGCAGTGAAAAAGGGTAGAGCCTAGAGAAGTGGACCAGAAGGAAGTTCCATTCATTTGTCCACTCCTTCAGGCATTCACTGCACAGTAGAGTATGTTGGTTGTCTGTTGTGTGGCCAGCACTCTTCCAGATGGCGTGAGAGCCCACCTACCTAGCTACCTCCTTCTAGGAAGCTATACACAAGATGGTGCAACCTCATCTCTCGAAGGGCTACATTGTCATGGAGGCCCAGTATTTCCTGGGTCTCAAGCGCATGAACATAGGAAATGGAAGACCCTGCAATCTGGACAATATGCTGTATTCATGGGATGTCTTACCAGGATACCGCTTTGTGGGCATCCTGTCCCTCTAAGAGTCTGTGGGCAGATCTTACTGAGCAACTACAGAAAGGCCTGACCATGGTTGCTGAGAAAAAGACAGGCCACGGGGAGTGGGAGCTGGTGCCCAGCAGTGGTGTCAGCATAGTAGGGACCTTGGGTCATCATTTGTGACCCACACCATCCTGTGTGAGCACAGATGTTCCTGCAGCATGTGATGTGGGCCAGGCTAAGGCCCCACAGCCTGTAGACTCAATGGATAAGCAGGAAAGACCCCCATACAACTCGCAGGGACAGTCTGCCCCACCCTGAGAGGCCCCTGGAATGTTACCGCTCATCCTCTCCCCCCCATGCCTGGGGAGGGTGTGCTATCAAGTTAGTAATGGTTTCTCCCTAAAGCTATGCGAGTCTGTAATATGATAGAAGAATGCCATCTTATCAGGGAGAGCAAATGTGATCATTGTATCAGGGGATGGGAAATTACTAAATCAGATAGACCCTACTTTTTTAAAAATTGCTGTGGCTTTGCTGTATATTTTTTAAAACTATTTTCATCCCTGCTCACAAGGGAGAGCAGGCGTTTTCACACCACAGCCGGCTGCTCCTGCCAGGCGCTGCGGCAGCCTGAGGGCAGAGCCCTCTGGTTTCTAGGAGATGGCAATTACGTAGTCTTTTGCACAAGACTGCATTGTTATTCTTGAAGAAGCAGCTTCTGTGAGATTGTGGTGGATCATGTTGTCTCAGTGTGCACCTTCCTCAGGGGGAGTTGTCTGCCCTGTTGAAATGCACCATATTGTCTGGGGCCAGACACAACATGGACCACACACTGTACCGCTCACTCCCTAGCTCCCGCACTTTGGTGATGATATCCAGTAGCATAATAGTGTTTCCTTTTGCACCTGTTATATGCTAATCGCAGGATATTCACTACCAGTGAATTTTTACGGTGTCTGTTAGATGCTTCCAAGTCTAATTTCTGAAGATGGTTTTTAACATTTCTCACCAAAACTTGATATCCATCTTCCCTTTAGAAGGCCAACATCCTTCTCAAGTCATAACTCAAGTCTGAGGCATTTGGCTTTGCTACAAAGGGAGGCAACCCAAATGCTGTGTGGCCCTATTTAATGCCCCACAAAAACACTGTCAAATGACATTTTTTATGCCCTCCTTCTGCTTTGTTGCAGCTACTGTTTCACACAGTGCTTCTCCTCATGCCCTTGGGGTGGAGTTGGTCTTTCTCTTCACTGAGATTTGGGTCTCTCCAAAGGTAAAGGTGAAGAAGGGAATCATGTGCTCCTCTGATCATTCCTGCACCATCAGATAGCACATGTATACAATTTCATGTGGCCAGTCTGGAAATAAAGCCTTTTTACTTTGTCCATGGATCCCTGTATGTGCACGTGAAGGTGGGAGTTGTCCCATCAGTGGCACCATTACCACTACTTCCTCGATCTATGCAGCTTGTGCTTCTGCTATAAAACAAGCTCCACTGACTGACAACACAAGTTAGTAACCCCACACACACCTGCCCTTTGTGACACCAGAAGCTTCTATTCACTCTACAGTGGGAATGCCATCATTGGTTAGTGACCTGCTCATGGCAATATGTGGGAACATTTATTTTTCTGCAAACCAGTGTGATTCTTTCTCCTGCTGTTAATCTCTGAGTGTCTCTTTTCAGATAAAGCTTAAGTCACCTAAATTTGTAAAAAAGAATCTCACGAGATTTAAAACTGTTAATGCCTAATGTGTACTTATGGACACCCCAGTTGTGTGCTAAAGCCAAGACTTGAGATGACAACAGAATCAGAAGGAAGTTTCTACAAGCAGCTGTCTCCCTCTCTCAGGGTCTTTATCCATCTTGTGGCAAGGGCAGCCTGGGTGCTGCTAAGCCTCTTCTGTGGCCTTTCTGTGGACTTTGACTCATGCAGGGACCTTCAGCTTCTGCAGAAAGCTGCTGTGGTACCTGGAGCTGCCATATATGCACAAAAGATGTGCCAAAATACTCACAAGATAACCTATAGCTGCACATTTTACACATAGTTCAGGATCACCAAGATCCCCTGAAAACCTTGAGTGGGATAGAAAAGTCAGAAAGTGACCCAGGGACCCAAGGGGAAAAAGCCCTGGCTCAGCCGGCCATGCCTGGTGTCCCTGTCCTTGGTGATATCTCCCAGCAGTGCTCGCAGCAAGGCCCAACTGAAGAACTATAAGCATCACCCTGCTCCATTGATGGCACATTGAGAGGTGCTAACAACAAACACCTCTGATACTCAGGGTGAGCAGAATAGTTGTGCATTTAAGAGAGTGAAGGTGAAAAAATGGATTCAGAATGTTACAAATACCATAAGCAACGTGCTGCGCTATCTTCTTAGGTGCTAGAATGAAATGACTATATCCTTTTCCTGTCACAGCACTGGTTGTGAGTATAGGTTTGCCCCCCTCTTTCCCAGAGTAGGGAATAGGTTTTGTGATGTGGGAGTCTCTATCATCCTAGAACTTCTTTTCTTCCAAGTTTTCCAAGCAGAACTCACCAGTCCCATGAGGTGATCAAGCAACCTTCTGGAAGGTTGTACCCCAGAGGCTGTTCAGTGTTCTACTGTATCAAGTTGAAAACTCCTCACAACCCCCTCCCCATGACACCCCTTCTACCTCATCCTCAAATAGAATTTGCTAAATGCAGTTCAGAGTCAATCAATACATGCATGGAGAGTTTCCCACCTTTTTCTAAACAAACGCATTCCTGAGGAGTTAGTTTATTCTCAGATTGCCATGAGCGTGGATGACCCCCCGAGTCTTGTTCTGCCAGTCACCCAGATGGCTGTTGATAAAGATTTAGCATCATGTTCTAAGTGTCAGGGTTGTCAGTGGAGCTGAACCATTTGACCAGAAGAAAAAAACGCACAGGGAGCTATTGATTACAACTTCTCCATGTCACTTGTTCACCAGGATTTAGGTATTGATGAGGCTGCAAGTGAAAACAAGCTTTTTCCCTTGTGGGCTCTACCCAGAAGAACAAAGGCGAAGTTGGAAAAAATATTCAGCCAGTTCCAGAATCAGAGGGATTCCATTATTGATTGAAAGGGCCCTTCATGTTATTTTTGTTGGAGACAAATCTATGAGTTTGGAAGTTTTATAGCATTTGAGAGAGGGTCTGCGTAAGTGATGGATTCATGTATTGGATGAATTAGATTTCACAGCATGAAGATTTCAATGCAGCTGTGATATTATGAGCTTCTTGGTTATTGATAAAAATTACATTTTATGCAGCACAGGCTTTAAAGAAGAGGGCGTAGAGGGTAAGGATCCTTTGAAAATGTCCTTAGGGCCCCCATAAATTTTAGTGGTTTCATTGTTCTAATAGTCAGAAACCTACCACCAAAACTGAAACAGAAACAGTGGTCCTGTTTCTGAGGTTTAAATAATGCATACTAGTAAGTGACCTGTTCTCATCACTGCAGACATTAGATGAAGACTGGCCATAGCTGTCATGGTCATTGTCATTATTTGCCATCAGTTCAATCTTTGTATTGATGCACAGAGTGGGGAGAAAGACTTTTTTTTATGATTTCATAGTGTGTTAAGAGGGAAGGGAGAAAAATCAAAGCTCAGCTGTAAAACCTACTATTAGATAGGAAAATAGAATTTGCGCCTAGGTGTTTATAAGGTACATTAAGTTAAATGACTGCCTCTTTACCAATCAAAACTGAAAATTAGGTACTACCTAATACTGTCCTCAACAGAAATTGTTAATGTGACTATTATGTTTAATAAAAGCCACCAAATAGCCAGACATGGTGGCACATACCTGTAACCTTAGCACTCTGGGGAACTGAGGCAAGAGAATGGTAAGTTCAAGCCCATTGGGCAGCTTAGTGACTTGGTCCAGCCCTGACTGCAAATACGAAAGACTGAGGCTGTAGTTTAGTACAAAGTCTCTGAGTTCAGTCTGTAGTGACAACGACAAAAAGCCACCCGTCAGAGTAGATACTCCATTGCAATGTTTTCTGTTGCTCCTTCCAAGGAGGCTGGGAATCCAAGGTTAGATGCTGTCAGAGGTCTGTGGCAGGGTCCACTTTTGAGTCTCGTCAGCTCCACATGAACAGTCAGTTTCCTTTTGTTCCCCCCACCCATCATGGTGATGGTCCCTGTAGCTCTCTTAGACTCCATCTGGGCATGTCACCACGGTAACCCAGATTTGTAGTCAAACCAGGATGAGCTTTGTGGGATGAGAGAAGCCTAATCCCTGCCTCCCCAGCCCCATTACCTACCAACATGGGTCACCAGTACATAAAGTCCCACCACCACGACCACATCAGTCCCACTTGAAGGAAAGGCATTACATGTGTAGTGTCAGGATGTAGAGTGTCAGGATGACAGTGGACATCAGATCCTGCCAAACCTTTTTTTTGCCTCCTAACAGTCATATGACCCTTGGTGGCTTTGTGTTCGATATAGGGATTGGGATGACCCCAAACCTCTTGGACATGTGTAGCCTGGTGGGTGAGGGCACAGTGATGCCCCCAGAGCTGCCTTGCCTGCAGTGAGTCTTCAGTGATGCAAGGTAGCAGTAACACCCCAGGAAGCAGAGGGCTCTCAGACACAGAGCTTAGAGATTTGGGGTGCAGCATCCCTTAGAAACTCAGCTGACCAGTTGCTGGTCATTTTATTCAGTTTGCTTTCCTTGGGAGACAGATAAAGACAAGGAGTGCATGGGTGACGGATATCTCTCTGAACTGCAAGGTTCTGAACTGAGAGGGAGAACACTGGGCGCAGGACGGTATCCAGCAGCAGTCTGGGGAATCGTCACCCTGGAGTACTGTGGGAGTGGCTGTGTTTCTTGTCGGGCAGGCACCTGGAACAAGCTAGCCACGTGAGTGCAAGTGCTGGCCCTGGAGACCTCCCGTGGCAGTGAGGCTGAATCCTCCTCATCTCTAGAGCTGGCACCTGTTCTTGTAATTGTACTCACTGGCAGTTTACCTTCCCCACAGAGCGGTTTTCATAACACAGTGCTGCGGCATGTTACCACACATGTCCTAGGGCTTTGGTGGCTGAGGACCTGGGTCCTTTCTTCCCGGTCATGGAGCCATGTATGGCTGAAGTCTGTTCCCCCAGAGATTCTCACTCAAACCTTTTTCTTAGGAACACAGAACCTTGCTGAGCTCCCACTACACAGCTCTTCTGGGAAATGAGTCCAGGACCACTCTTCTTAAGAGCTGCTTTTTGGGATCCTTAGGCAGAAATGACTGCTGAGCTTCCCGGGATCCCCTATAGTGTATAGATGGGATGTTATTCTTGATGACCCATGTGTGGGGCCATCCCTGGCTTGCTGAGCATGCTCTAAACTGTTTCTACTGCCACCTGGGGAGAGAGGTGGGCAGCCAGAGGTGACTCCACTCACTGTGGATCCAGGGGGCCATTGACCCCTCCTTTTCTACCTGTGCTGTAAGCCAAACAAGAAACGGAGAGCAGATGCTTAGATGTTCACTTTATAAGGACAAATGTAAGATTGCAGCAGGTGGCATGGCCATGGTGTCTTCCAGTAATTCCCACCAGAATCAGACTTCCATTACTGGCCCCGCTGGCTGGGCTCAACCATGGAACCCACCAGTCCTCTCAGGAGTAGTCAGAATACCCTGCGGCAGCGGGGAAGCAGGTCACCTGCAGGAACTGAGAGTGACAAGGTGCTTAGCTTCCTGAGTTCTCATCCCTCCTGCCTGTGGGCAAGGGCAGTTGAAGCCAGTATTTTCCCTCCACATGGTAACAAGGAAGGGCCTCAGCAGCTTTTCCAGCCCCCCCAGACCATGGACCATGGCATGTTCTCCATCTCTCCATTTGTCTGTCTTCTCTCTCTCTTTTTCTCTCTCTCTCTCTCTCTCTCTCTCTCTCTCTCTCTCTCTCTCTCTCTCT